>QANZ01012997.1:0-20194 GCA_003254925.1 Chamaecrista fasciculata
AATGATTTATCTAACCATCATGGATGCACCCAGTCCATGAACCTTTTCTATGTGAATCTATATATCTTAATACACTTTCTATATAATATGAGTAATAACCTCACTATTATAATATACTTACTTAATCAGTAAGATGAGAGAAAATTTTATCTTTGCAAAATCTTTCTTGCAAAACTATCAATATTTTACCATGTTTTGAACTCTTTAAGAGTTCCAACAATAATAAATATACACGGTTTGATATCTTTTAAATAATATTTCTTGAGATAACTGTAACACATATGTCCAGATTTTTTTTTCAAACCTATGTAGGATTTTATTCATCGTTATTGAACAAGACATCTGACATGTTTCCTATAATTCTTCAGAGATTTTCATATAAATTTCATTGTTTAATAAGCATATGAATGGACTATAACCATACTCATTAGATGTATATCAAGTTTTTTATACAATGTCAGACTACTAAAATATTTGAAGGGGGTTGCATCCATCTTCGGGATTGCATCCATCTCCCGAAAATATGTCTTTACATATTCAATGTGAGACCTTTGACTTTATATCTTACGACTTTAGCATTTCATTTTCATTACGATTTTACTTATAAACTCATTTGTACCGCCACTAACTTCACACATTCAAATATTTAGACATCAAAGCCTTTTATAAACAACCAGATCATATATTCAAAAATAATTGCATCCATCATGGGAGAATTAAACTCCTTAAAATATATTTCTAGTCTTTGTATCTCAAAATTTCAATTCGCTCGTTTTTTTTCGCACAAAGACTTATTTATATTCAATTGACTGTACATCATCATGCTGGTTGTACACCATTATGTCTGTGGACTTCAAGTCCAAAAATTTCCACATTTCTTGAGTGAGTTTTACTCATCTTGGATCCTTCCTTTTCAATTTGGCCAATTTCTAACATCGACACTCTTCGACGAATTATTATTCATGATCCTCAATTTCTTTATAATTTGTAATTTGTAGCGCTACATTATATTTAAATACTTTGTCGACAATATTTTCATACCAGTTCCATACTTTGGCAATAATAAACATATTGAGATCTCATTATTTTCTTCACTTTCAGGCACTTGAATCTCTTCCGGAGATTTTTCATTCATTATGCCTTCATATATTTCCTCGATTCGACCATCTTTTTCATATGCTCCTTTTATTTTCGAGGATTTCTTATCTCTGGAACCGATTAGTCCTTTCAGGGACTTCAATATAGAAATTGGAGCATTTTCAGCTGGAAAAGCTGACTTTGTCATTTCCATGGGCCAGTGAATGCATTTTGCAATTTATTTACAATATTCTTCAAATAAATTATTCTTTGAACTTCAAGTTCACATGAGGATCAAACTTTTGTAATAACCATGCATTCCTTGTAATTCATTTTTCCAGCTATCTTCTTTCTCCCCCTAATGCTGAAAAATTAATTTCATTGACAAATCATGTCATGAACTATCTCCCTTCAGGAGTTTAAGATATTTAATAATTGAGCGGGATCCATACCCAACTTAAATTCTCAACTTTCGTTGGGGCCCATTCAGATTCACATGGTGGAGCAATATAAATCCAACACCCAAAGAATTCTTAGATGAAAAATATTCGGCTCCTAACCCAAAGCCAATAGCATATGGGAGAATTTATGATACGTTGTTAGTTTAATGCGTACAAGCGCTGCATCATATAAATTGATATGTTCTCATCAGGCATTTAATAATTCAACAGGACCATTTACCGTGTGGACATAAACAACATGATGTACCACATTTATCCCAACTACTATATAATAACCCTTTAAAACTTGGGATATAAATTCACCAGCGTTATAAAATTTTCTTAATGGAATAATCTAAAACTTGAGCTCAATCGTTGTATTTGAACAAAATGGATCGACATGTCCAAAAGGTGGCACTTCAGGTCCACAATTTTTCTATGAGCGCGTTCAAGAATTCCAAGGGATCTAATCCCAACTTTTGCTGGTAATGGTCTTAAAACTAATTTTCTTTGAGAACGTGCACCATAAGAAATCATTATATACAAGAAACCTTTGGTTCTTTAATGGGCATTAATTTGAGTTCGCATTATTTTTGAACCGGGATGGTCTAACCGGTCATACAAAATTATAAACGTATCTTTTAAATTAATGAACTTCTGGTTCATTTCTCCTTTAAATTAATAAACCTCTGCTTATTACAACATATGTCAATGAACTTCTGGTCCATTACAACATATGTGTTAATTGTACTAATACCAATATAGTACTAGATGGAGGGCTCTTTTGGAGCATACGATCACATGTCCGATATTATATTTATTTTTTCCTCTATAACATTTTTTCTTTCCTTAGGAAAAGCTTGATATAATTTAACAAGATATTTGATATTATGACATACAATATGACGAATACATGATTTATACTCAAACAAGAAATCATATAAAGATAGATGAAATTATAAAAGAAATATAGGAATACATTATTAACATATAAATTATTGAAAAAATGAAAAATGAATAATAGAATATATTTATATATATATATATATTCAAAGAAATAAAATATATAAAATGATTTAGTTCTTCGGGAACTATCTCATATTTGGTTTATCAGGAACTATCTCATATTTAGTTCCTCAGGAATCATATCATATTTAGTTCTTCAGGAACTATCTCATATTCATTGAGATACCAAGATGTAAGAATTCATTCATATCATATACTCAAATTTTCCTTGAGGTTATTGATGTCATTCTTTAATTGTATCCATATACCCAACCACAAGAAATATAATCTTGTTAATATGAAATTCATACTCTTCTAAAATATATATTATTATTCTTCCAAAGTATCTTTATGAGGTTTTTCAATTCTCTTTTTTTTTCAGAGAAAATTAATCATTATCAGAATAAATGTACTGTGAACTACATATTCACTTGTCAAAATAAATCAATGACAATCTCATTTAATAATTGGCATATTGTCACTCCCGTTTCTTCTAGAGACACAATATCAATAACTTTGATATATCAAACACCATCTCTACTGGAGATTCAATCTTAATAATTTTTGACATATCAAACATGTCACAAGATTAATTGTGATCACATATCAAATCTAAAAATACATCAATCAATCTGCATCTAAAATAAAATATTTATTTTGATATAGGCCTTCAGGTCTATCAAATATTTAGATTGATGTTAGTCTTCAGGACTATTGACAAATATTTTTTAACAACACTGTAATTGCTATCAGCAATTGGTCAAAATATATTTATATTCGCCTTCAAGTTTATTAATTTATATTTGACTATTAGCCTTCATGGCTGATATAACGCAACTTCAATAGCCAAACTATTTCATTCAAGGCATTATTAGTTCATTTCAATAGTCAAAGTATTAGCCTTTAGGCCTGATATATGAGACAACTTCAATAGCTAAACTATTGCCTTCGGGGCTGATATTAGACAACTTTAATAGCCAAAGTCTATTAGCCGTCAAGGGTGATATTAAACAGCTTCAATAGCCAAAGTACCAAACTATAGCCCTTAATAAATTATCAACATGTGCAATAATCTTTCATTGCACTAATCTTTGGCAAGAATTAATAATTGATTCAATAAGGTTGAATCAAAACATGATATGACTTCAAGCCATCTCCTTAAACATATGAAACTGCAATTACATGTGACTTAGTCACTTTTATTTAATCATATGAAAATTTAATCATATGTATTTTCAGGCTATATGAAACATTCCAAATCGTAAGAAGATGACTACAATAATAAACTTATAAAATATATTACAATAATGATAAACAATCCAGCATAAAAGTTTCTTACCTTTAGTAATTTTAACCAAAAAAGCTTGAAAGATAATTAACTTACCTCTTTAATTATCCAAAATTGAATTCAGAAGAGATTCGTACTTATTTGCCAAAAACTTACCGGTAAAGGCTCATGTTCAGTTACCAAGAACTCAAATGGATAGAGACCCATGAACAGATGCCAAAAGCTTGAATGAGTAGACACGTGCACAAATGCCAAAAGCTCAAACCAATAGAGGCTCATGTTGATAACGTGTTATAAAATATAAAAAATAAAGATATTCAAAGTAGAGAGAAAAGTAGGAGGACAGAGTGATTCTTTCATTCAACTGATATTATCAACTTTACATCAACACCTAAAGCCTTTATTTATAGGCTAAAGGATCTATAAGGAAGATGTACCAACTTAATGTACATAATAAAGGGATAAGATCATATTGATGTACACGAGAAACAATAGAGACTCTAACTTCTATACATGGAGAATATCAAAAGTCAATTGTGATATTCACAAACATTATTATTTATAACAATATTTATTATTTTCCATTGAAAATTCATGTTTTGACTCAATATTTATCTTTGTTTGTACTTAAAAAGTATAAAAAATAAAAAAAAACATTAATTTAAATAATTTAAACAATCATTCTTTAAAAACTAAATAATTAGGGTTAGCCCTAATCCTTCTAGGCCCTACTTTAATTAGGGTCAGATTAAAAAAGCCTTGATTAAAACATTCACTTTTTTTTTTTTTTGCTAGGCCCTAAATATGTAGTAGGACTTATGAGGCAGTCCATAGGGACTAGTCTATTTTGACAAGTCTACCTAGAACCTAGATACCCTTACGAAATCATAGTCCATATATATATATAGTTCGCATGTAACCCGCAACCAAAAGATTTAATTATGTCCTCTCAACTTGAAAGATTGTTTTTTTTTTTTGGCCAAAAACTTGAAAGATTGTTTGAAAAGCATGGTCATCTTAATTATGTCTTACAACCTTCCCTAAGCATTGATAAGCAATAAATTGAGCACAACGAGTCACCACTTGAGGAAAATAGTAAAGACGTGGGTGACACAATTAATATTGATGATATTGTTTCTTTTCTTACTCCTTCTTTACCTTGTGATGGTGCAGTCAACAATGTGATGACGAAGATATTAGTATGCAATCATTCTTTAAATTATGATCCTTTCTTCCTTTCAATCACGCTAGCATTCAGTCCAAAAACAAATTATTCTCTAGTTTCTAGCATTAAAAATTTATTTTTATTATTATTGAAATTATGTTAAATTGAATGATTATAAGTTTTTTCTTTTGCATTTTTTTAGTTCTTTAAAGAATTTATTTTTCTGTAAAATTATAAATTAGCAAAAAGCTAAATTTTACAAATGTTGAANTGTATTGTTTTATTTTATTATTATTAAATGATATTATTAACATATTTAAAGAACTAATTTTTGCATAAATAAAGTTATAAAATAGCACAAATTAACTTTTAAAAATATTGAAAATGTAATTTGGATGTTTCTTATTGATAAAGTACCCCTTGGAGGGATCCCTCTCGTAACAATCCCCATTGTAGATCCCCTCAAAGTATGATCGGCGGTTAGAGGCAATTGCAACCGTCTTATCTTCTTTCGCCTATACTGCGATATAAATACTTGTTGATCAACCTTAATAGGTACACTGATTCACTTCCCTCTACTCTAATTCTCTCTGGATTTTCATTTCTCTCACTGAGCCATTAATGACTTAAGCATTGGAGTTACAATGAAGAATTAGCTCCGCTCTCCTCTCTTGCATATTCAAACGAGGTTTGAACGATTCGGTCTTCGTTATATTTTTCAGAACTTCATCACTTATTGTCAGCCCATATAAAGATATTTTCAGAATAAATTGTGTCAAACACATTAATATTGACCATTATTTTCAGAATAATTATGACATTTATTTGATTATCATGTTCCATCCTTGCACTTTGTTCCAAACTCTGTCAACTATTGATTTGAAGGCGCTATTTTTACTTCTTCCGACCATCATTGGAAGGCCCAAATATTTCTCATTCAAGGCCACATTTCCAACTTGTAAAATCTGAGTTATACTACTCTTCTCAACACAAGGCGTATTAGGGGAGAAAAAATTGCAGATTTGCTTTTATTTACCATTTGCCCTGAGATTTGCTTGTACCAAGAGTGCAACAATGCCAAAGTCTCAGCTGACTCACAACTAGCATCACAGAAGAGTATACAATCATCAGCAAACATGAGATGATTAATACCGGGACTCTCCCTAGCAACTCGACAGGCACTAATGTCTCCATCAGATTCCGCTTCAATCAGTTTAGCACTCAAAGCCTCGGCACACAACAAAAAAAGATAAGGCGAGAGGGGATCCCCTTGGCGAAGGCCTCTGCCCGGCTTGAAACACTTCGAGTCACTACCATTTATACTTACTGTGAAAGAGACGGATGTGATACAACCCATAATCAAAGAAATCCATCTGTGATTGAAGCCCATAAACTCTTCCAAGAAACGCCATTCAACACGATCATATGCCTTGCTCATGTCAAGCTTCACCGCCATTTGGCAATTACTACCTCTGTGCTTGCCTTTTAGAGCATGCATTAGCTCATAAGCTATCAAGATATTGTCTGAAATTTGACGATTTGGAACGAAAGCACTTTGATAATCCGAGATAATCTTGGGTAGAATATTCTTAAGACGGTTAGCGAGAACTTTTGCAATGATCTTGTAAACAACGTTGCAAAGGCTAATTGGGCGGAATTGGGTGAGGTCTATAGGATTCTGAACCTTTGGAATTAGAAAAATTCTAGTATGGTTCATCTCATCTTGCATACAACATGTATTCAGGTAATTGAGAACAAAAGTTGTTACCTCCGGCCCCACACTCTCCCAATATTTTTGAAAGAAAAGAGCTGGAAATCCATCTGGTCCGGGAGCCTTGAGAGCGCCCATTTGAAAGACAACCTGTTTGATTTCTTCACTATTAAAATCTGAGGTGAGGAGAGAATTCATATCAGGAGAAATTCTGTTTGCAATCAAATCGAAAACGTCGAGGGCCCCAAAACAGGATTTGGAGTGAACAAATTTGAGAAGAAATCTGTGGCATGTCCTTTCATTTTCTGCTCATCTGTAATGATATTCCCATCCTCATTCGTTAGAGAGTGAATTTTATTCTTTTTCTTCCTCTGAGACGCCACTCTATGAAATAACTTAGTATTTTGATCCCCTTCGTTCAACCAATTGTTTCTAGATCTCTGCTTCCACATTTTGGTCAATTTTATCATATGCTCTTACTTTAATAAAATATTAACCTAGTTATTTTTAGTGTAAACTAACAATTAAATTCTTATCAATAAGTGTTTTGGTGCAGTGGTAAGCGAATTGTATTTCAGGTTAAGGGATCAAGATTCAAACCTTAGAGTTGATATTGTTGGGAGGGTTTTAAGGGTTTCGCTATCGACCCGAATGAGATTAGTCTGCACTTAGACCATTTCAGTACGAAAAAGTGGGGGAAAACCCATAGTTTAACAAAAAAAGAAAGAAAGAAAATAATTCAATTCTTGAAAGACAACCAAGTTGGAAACTTGATTCCTGAGCTATGAAGCATGGACACTGACACAGACATGGGACACGACACGAACACGGACACATCGACACGCCAAATTTTTTAAATTACACAACATGACACGACATATATTTATATATATAAATAATTAAAAATTCATAAATTTTGATGAAAACTATAAAAATTACAGTATTTGTTCATAAAATATGTCATTATTTTTTATTGTTTGTCATATTAAAGTCACGCAAAATGATTTTATATTTTGAAACTTATGAAAATGTGTCATGTGGGTGTCGTACGGATGTCGGACACAGACACGTGTCTGACACGGCGACACACCTTCAAAATGAAGTGTCCATGCTTCATAGTCCCTAAAAAAATTATTAAGTGTACTGTTTTGATCTTTCAGGAATTAAACTACATATTGCAATTTTTTAAAGATTGAGTTGTCAACTCGATAAAATTTTAGGGACCAAATTATTAGTTTACTCCATATTTTTATTTTGAAACAATGATTTTTATGGGAGAATCTACAATACACTAAGGGTATTTATAACCAAACCAAACAAAACGATAGATAAATGATTTGGTTTGATTTAAATTCATTATTTTTTTTGGATGGTTTGGTTCAATTTAATTCTATTTGGACTAAACTGTTAGTATATATAAAAAAAAAGACTAAACTGTTAGTACTTTTATTTTATTTTTTATCACTTCTCATTAAGCGACTTATATATACAATATTCTAATTAAACAAATAGTACTAAATATTGAGAAGATATTTATAAGTTTAAACATATTAATATATTTAAAGTTGTTATGTACTCATAATCTTGATTGAAAAGTAAAAATTATTTTATTGCTCGTAATATAATAAAAATATTAGTATAGCATACAATATGCTATAATCATAAGTAATTAGATTTTTTACTAAATTAAGAATATTTTTTTATTATTAATATATTAGTACAATTTTAAAAATAATTATATATTATATTTATTACTATATTAAAGATAAAATTATTAATATTTAAATTTTAAACTGTTTAAATCAAATTGCTAAAATTATTTTAGTTTGAATCTTTTTTTGAGTCGATGTGAACAATTTAATTTCAAAAATTATTTTTAACTAGAAAAATGGATCAAACAAACACTCCCACAAGGCCACAATACACCAAGTTCTGAAAAGGTATTTGGCTTTTAAAGGTGTACTTTCTTGTAATGTTGGTTGTTACACATGTTGGCTTCAGACAAGCCTTTGGAATAGTGAAGAAGGAATAGTGAAGAATGTGGTGCAAAACAAGTGTGGCCCCACAAATATCTGATTCAGAAATCACAACTCACTGGTCAAATCAGAATGGTAAATGGATAATGTTACGCACAATAGTTTATTATTTTTTATAAAATAAATTATTGTTTATAAAATAATATAAGTATTTGTTGGTGGATCATTAAAAAACATTTAAAATTCGAAATAAAGATGTAAATATCAGTATATTTAATGACTCTACAAAATTACTTATTATTTTTTTCCTTCTTTTTAGATTATATATGTGTATTTTATGTGTAATTAAAATAAAATATATAATATTTTTTAGGCTGAATTATGGGGTATTTTGGAAGGATTGAAAATCGCTTGAAAAATGGGTTTGAGGCTGGTGCTGTTGGAATCTAACTCCCTTGGTGCAATTAATCCAGTTCATATGAGATGAGAGCCCTTTTACCCTAGGGCTTTTAGTTTTTTGTTTGGTGTTCTTTTGTTTTGGCCTTTAGGCCTTGTCTTTTATACCAAAACGAATATATATAATGAATATAATATCTAGATAATTAACTAATTAATTATAGTAAACAAATATTTATGTTTTTGTAATTATATAAAATTTGAAAGTATTTTAGTCATTAATATTAGAAAACTTCGAAGTAAGTCTAGAGAAATTTATTTTTGAGTTCCTTATATGATTATGAGTAGAGGTCTAAAGTGATCTTAAAAAGGGAAACGCATAGGTAATCTTTTAATTTGATATGTGAGGTGGATCATAACTTGAGTTGTCAACAAGATATGACTATGAGTAAGATATTTTGAGAGTGTTAAGGATATTAGTAACTTTCGGATTTGAGTTGCAAGTTTACAAGTTATTAAATGAGGTTGCAAGCCTTTCCCTAAAGAAAGAGTGTCTGAGGTGTACATCAAGAAAATACTCCAAAATTTTAGGAATTGTCTTTTAAAATTATTTTGTTAAAATTGTGGTAATCAATGAGAGTCGATATGCAATACTCATTATGCAATAACATCTCATGAATCATTACCAATCCAAAATATATCATTTGTTACCATATTGGATCCTCTAAAGTATGAAGTTTCTGCAGTTTAGAAAGAGAATGGAAGAGTTAGAGAGAGAAGTGTGGTGATGTGTGGGTCTCACTGATTTTTTTCTCTCTCTAACTCTCTCTTTCTCTCTCAAAACTGCACCAAAATGCACCAAAATGAAAATGCAGAGGATCCATGTCCATTTGTTACTGGGATAATAATATCTTGAGAAACTAACCTTTAACTATTTGTACATGCAAAATAAAGTATCACTTATGTCTTCTTAGGTAGGAATTTGGTCAAGATATGTCACTTATCTAACCCCCAAGAGATACATGTCTTCTTGAGTTTCCTTCGCTTAAACTTGGCCAAGTTATATCAATATGAAATTCATATAATAAATATAAATAAATTAAAGAATAACATAGAATTATAAAATATAATAGAACATTTTAATCAACATACGTAGGAGAACAAAACCTTATTTTTGTTCTAGGATAATCTTACTAATGGAATATCGTGTTACCTATACTTTTAATTAAAATGACTGAAATATTTTTTTAAAAAATTAATTAACAACTTATTAAGAACATTGGTTAAACATTTACCATTATGCATTAAAAAGCCACAAAAATGATTTTATATTTTTTCCACCATGTTCAAAGTTATATTGTTTTTGTTTACTTATTAATTCCTTCAATATATATTATCAAATTTTCTTGGAACGTTGTTTTTCTAAGAAAAAATAAAAAAATAAAAATATAATAATAAACAATTAAAACTCGAGGGATATTCATATAGTACTCCTGCATGATGTTTTCTTTTGTCATATTATAAGAGTGGATAACGCAGAACAATATTTTGGTTTTGATGCATTTGACACATTCATATAGTGCTGCCACGTGTTGAGGCCGTACATGCATTATGCATTGTTGGGTCACTTTCCACGCATATACTGTCGTTATTATTATATCCAAACAAGGCTCCATACACTTTGGATCCTCTTTGCAACCACACAGAATTTGAGTACTTTGCTTGCATAAATAACCATATAAAAAAGGGAAAATCTATGAAAAATAATAAATGAAACAATAAATTTAGAGAAGATCTATAATTGGGTTTAAGAATTTGAGGTAAAGTACTATTTGGTCCCTCCTTTTTCACACTTTGAACTATTTGGTTACTGCATTTTTGAAATAGACTATTTGGTCCCTCCTTTTTCACACTTTGATACTATTTGGTCCCTGCATTTTTGAAATAGACTATTTGGTCCCTCATTAATCACAAATGTCAACTTGTTAGTCCCTCTAGCCTATATCCGTTACTAATAGTAATGACTTGGTCGTTAAATACTTACATGACACTGTTAGATGCCACTTTCACATCCTAATCACCAAAATAAACCGAACCAGGCCAAAATTAAAAATTGAGACAGACCCATTTGCAGCTAAAAATGGAGTCACCAAAATATCTCCATCACATTTTAATACAAATGGGTCTGGCTCAATTTTTAATTTTGGCCCGGTTTAGTTTATTTTGGTGACTAGAATGACAAAGTGGCATTTAACAGTGTCATTTTAACGGCCAACTCATCACTGTTAGTAACAGATAAAGGCTAGAGGGATTAACGAGTTGACATTTGTGATTAATGAGGGACCAAATAGTCTATTTCAAAAATGCAGGGACCAAATAGTTCAAAGTGTGAAAAAGGAGGGACCAAATAGTACTTTACCTCTTCAGAATTTACACAAGTATACTGACTAATTCTTAAATAATTAAAATATATTATTTAATCTTTTAATTATTATAATTGTTAATGATTTGGTTCTTGAGTCAAATTCAAGGACCAAATAGTATAAATTTAATTAGTACAAATTTAGAGACAAAAAAGTATAAAATAAGTTAAAATTCAGAGACCAAATGGTATTAATTAAGTTCAAATTCCAAGACAAAAAAAATATAAAATTATTTTAAATTCAGGGATCAAATCATCAGAGTGACTAAATAGTTGATAATTGAAATATTTCACGAAATAAATTGTGTATTTCGATTATTCATTGACTTATTAATTAACTCGATATAAATTCAGGGACCAAATACTAAATTTTCTCTTAAATTTAATTACAAAAAGTTTTTGTTAAATAATTCATGATAATTTTTGCTTGAATCTTTTTAGGTTTAATTATTTTCCTTGTCCCTATAATTTCATTAACTTTTAGTTTATTCTTGTAATTGAATTTAGGTTTCGGCCAAAAAAAAAATTGAATCTAGGTCAAAGTGCAAATTCTCATATCTTTTGTTAAGTTTTCAATTTGAACCTGTATCTTTTTCTGTTGCACTTTTGGTTTCATATATTTGCAAAAGGTCCCAATTTGTTCTCATATCTTTTGGTTAGGTTGCATATTGGTTCCATATCTTTACAAAAGTATCAATCGTTAATTGATTCTTTTACAAAGATATAAGACCATTTCTGCACCTGACCCAAGGATATAAGACCAATTCTGCAATTGACCCAAAAATATGGGATCACATTTGCAACGAAAAAAGATATGGGACCAAATTGGGATCTGACCTAAAGATATGAGACAAAAGATGCAACAAAAAAAGATATAGTACCAACTTGGGAACTGAACAAAAGATATAAGACCAAATTTACATTTTGGCCTTGAATTTATACATTTTAATTTTATATATAATCAAATTTTACTATAAAATAATAATAAAGTTTTTTGTCCAAATAATTAATATAATAAACAAAAATGACAGTTAAACTTGTTGGACTAATTTTTTTTTGATTTATTTTATAATATTTATGTAATTTTGTTTTGGTCAAAGTATAAACTTGGTCTCATATTTTTTGTTCAGTTCTCAATTTAGTTATGTATCTTGTTTTGTTCCACTTTTGGTCTCATATCTTTGCAAAAGGATCAACCATTAGTTTCATTTGACCAAAGATAAGGGATCAGTTATAGACTTGATCCAAATATATGGAACTAATTCTTCACTTGACCCAAAGATATTGGACCAAATTTGCAACAAAAAAAGATATATGACCAAATTTGGGCATGATTCAAATATATGGGACCACAACAAAAATAAAATATGGAACCAAATTGGGAACTAAGCAAAAGATATGAGACCAAATTTATACTTTGGTCTTTTGTTTTTAATAACTTAGAAAAATTTTCTGTGTTGCAAGCTGATCGGACCAATTCTGACTATGTTTAATCGGCCCTCTTTTGCCATCTTTTATTATCTATTAGATGCATAAATGACCATTTATATAGTTAGTGTTGTGCCAAGGTGTTGGATTCCGCTAATGCGTTTTACCTTTAATATTTGTCCAAGTGAATTAGAGGTGTTGTGTAAGTTCTTCCTAGTGTCTTTCAGATCTAATATTGCCTTATAAACCTAAGAAATATGGATGAACCAAGGCTGGAGTTGACACGAATTACGAAATCGCAAAGTGGAGCATTTGAGCTGCCCCTTGCGCCGACGGCGCAAGTGCGATAAACCCGGGATTAATGCTGACGTCAGGAAGAGCTTCTAGAAGAAATTTGAGAGTGAACCGTCATATGAGCCGTCCCTGTTTCCCATAGCGTAAGTAACATATCTTCAAAAATAGGAGTTTGAGCTGAGCATGTCTTGTATCTTGGAAGCGGTTGAGAAAATCAAGAGAAATCTCCTTGAGCCATCACATTGCGCCGGCGGCTCAGCTGACGACACAAGGCGAAACTTTGCCTATAAATAGCTCGTCGAATTAAGAGATTAGGGGATTTGCCTAGAATCTTTTAGATCCCGTTCTAGACCTCCCTCTCCTTATGGACTAAATTTATCATTTAGGAGGAAGATTCCGACGATTTGGCTAGAGTTCATCGTTTTTCATAAGGGAGTAGTTTATTTGATTATGTATTTCTGTATTTTCATTAGTTCATAGGTTTTATGATTAATCGTTAATACATTAGAGAATTAGTTTTAAGAATTGTACTTTAGGAATTATTGGTTTATAAAATGTATTCGTGCTTATCATCTCATAATTTTGAGTGATAGATTCTAACTCTAATTTGTCACCATTGCTTAAGGTTATCTTCGAAGTTGTAAGGTTTGTAAAGTCGTTTAGAAATTAGGCAATCGACTTCATTATCATAATCAAGTCATCTTACTTCCATATCCTTTATCGAACAAGGAAAGCCTATCGAAAGTTCCTTCCCATCTTTATCTTTATCGTTTTCTTATTATTTTATGTTTCTTTGTCTATTCATCATATGTTTAATAAGCCTAAAAAAATTAACCTAAGTTGTTAGTTATTTATGCAGTTGATTAGTAGTTGCTCTTAGCACACGAAGTTCTGCGACAGATCGACCCTTGGTTAACTAGCTATACTATATTTCATTATACAGTTATACTTGAAGGCTGAGGTATAAATTATTAATTTGCTTACGCCTTAACGACGGGTGTAGTCAAATTTTAACGCCGTTGTCGGGGAACTTCTGTTAAGGGTAACTATTAATTGTGTAAATTCTTAGAATTTAGGTTTTGCATTTATATAAGTTCATTCAGTTTTCATATTAGGAACTGAATTAGATCTAAGTCCATATTAGAGTTGCATTTGCATCTTGTTTTTAATTATTTTATTTTCGTTTTTATTAATTAAATTAAAAAAAATATTTTTGAAAATTTAATTTTAAACCTTGATCCTTGAAGGTTCTTATTGATTTAAATTTGATTAGATTTTTCTGTTGATAATCTTTTAAAAATTTAATTTTTTACTAGAACTTTAGGAAAAATATTTTCAATTAAAGTTTTTTTTTAAAAATAAAAAAATATTTTCTAAATTTTTGAAAACTACCTAAAATATTTAAAGTGTTATAAAAATATTATTTATTTTCGAAATATATATATATATATATATATATAAATATATTAAGATCTTTTAATTTGATTTTTGAGTTGATTATTTTATTTTATTTAAAATTAGGATAATCTTTTCAAATTCATTCTTGATAGAATATTAAAGATTAGATTTAATTTTCTAAAAAAGTATAATAATAAAATATATATATATATTTGAAAAAAATAATATATAATTTTTAGGGTAAATTACACTTTGGTACCCTGTGGTATTATCTGTTAACACTTTGGTACCCTTTTGGGGCTATTTTGTAATTTTAACCATAACAAATTTTACAAAAATTACATATTGACCCCCAATATTTTCAGAAAATTACAGCCCCAATTTTTTTTTTCATTTTAGTCCCTAGATAATATGTATCCAGGGACCTATTTGTAATTTTCTGAAAATGTTGGGGGTCAGTATGTAATTTCTGCAAAATTTCTTATGGTTAAAAATTACAAAATAGCTCCAAAAGGATACTAAAGTGTTAACAGAAAATACCACAAGATACCAATGTGTCACTTTTTAAATCATAGGGTACCAAAGTGAAATATGACCAAACCACATGGTACCAAAGTGTAACTTACCCTAATTTTTAAATAAAATATATATTATTTTTGAAAATAAATAAAAATAAAAATAAAATATTCATAATCTTGTTTTATTTAAGAGAAATTCTGTGAAGGTAATTCTCTCTCAGGAAATCCTAGTTACTCACCTAACTAACATTAATCATTTTGTTTTACAATATGATTAGTTAGTAATTATAATTACTTACAGGTTAGCATTATTCACTGTACAGTTATAGCACTAGTGTGATATGCATACACTTCTATGGTTAGCATTCAATATTCCTTTTTGTAACAGAATTTTGTTAGGCCTTGTGCTATATATATGAAATGGTAGCTAGACCTAATTAATCATCAAGTCATACATATTCATCATATCTTGTTCAATTTCTTTTTGGTATCAAAGCTATGGCGGCTTTGATTGTGCTTGTCACGAGCGCGTCAAAAAGATCGGACAGGCGTCAAAAAGATCGGTTTAAAATATAGCCAATGATGCTCACTGGGTCGTGTCTCTCAAGGACTCCAAGTATGTGAAGTTCGACTGTTCAAGCTCAATGAAAAATGATTGCAATTGTAACTAAAAGCGATCGAAAATAACTATGACTAATGGTTTTAAGGTGTTTGATGAACTTTAGAAATAAAAACAATTAATCTATACTTAAGAGAAAATTAAACTAAGCAATGGACTATATAATAAAAATGCTCGGAGTTGGGATGACTTGGCATGTCATTGCACAAAATTGATAATAGAAACTTTTTCATGTTATCCATTTCAAAATTAGCCTTGTAAATACAATAACTTAGGTTCATTAATTCATTCATTTAGCTCTCAACCAAGTGACTAAACAAAATCTTCAAAAAACCCTCAATGAACAATGGAAAAATTCATATTCTAGCTAAATAACTCGACAATTAACAATTGTGAATGAGAATAATCACTAATCATCATAATCACAATAGCTTGGAAACAAGAATCACAACCGAGTCAAAGTGAAGACAAGTCAATTACAAGTTAGGGATCCAAACCAAAATCCCACAATT
Organism: Chamaecrista fasciculata; assembly: GCA_003254925.1. Taxonomy (NCBI): domain Eukaryota; kingdom Viridiplantae; phylum Streptophyta; class Magnoliopsida; order Fabales; family Fabaceae; genus Chamaecrista; species Chamaecrista fasciculata. The sequence continues at coordinate 16,250 of QANZ01012997.1, forward strand.
ACATCAGAAAAATCATCATCCAAGAACTAGATAATAGAAATCCTAATGAAGAGTAAGAAAACTCGAGAAACTCCCTAGATAGAAGAACCAATGCTCAAGTCGTGCATCCTACTCCAAGCCGAGGTGCCTAGCCACTCATGGTGTGATGGAAGGAGAGCTCAACCCCACCAAACCTTGAAGAAGCCATGAAAATGGAAGTTGGAGGAGATGGAGTGAGGGTTTTGGATGTTTGGGAGGAGAGAAAAGTGAGAGATGGTGGGTGATGTGTGTGTGTATCAATGTGGCTCCTATTAGGTCTAATTTGGCTGATGTGTGTGTATCAATGTATCAATGTGTATCAATGAAACTCTCGGGAAATTCTTAACTTTTGAATTTGAGCCTCCAGCTCAGTGACAGTTCAAAACTTTGCACTTAGAAAACTTTGTGATTTAGTCCAATGATCTTATTCTTCATGCTTTGAATGCTCTTGATAATGAATATATATATATTGGCTAATCCCTATCCTCCCTACGGAAGTAAATTGCTTGAGTTTTCCACTAAGCCAAAAACTAATATCATTGCAGTTAGATGAGGTGGACCATTCGAAAGGGCTTCCAAACTAGATAGTTATTCGCCATTGACATTGAGTAACTTATAACTCTGATTCATCACATTCACATTTGAAATGAGAGAGATATAACTATATTCAATATTTAGAAACTAAAACAAAATTTTTGTGAAACATTAGGGACCAAACCATAATAGAGAAAATATTAAGAACCAAAATAGAGTTTTGGGTAAATGTTAAGGATCAAAATGAGGTTTTGATCTTTTATAAAAAGCAAGGTGATGAGAAAGAACAAATTTGATGGTAAATAATTATTTGATTGCCACTTCTTCTCTTTTTGCTCTCTTTCTTTTGTGCGAAACTTCCTTGGGCCGCAGCTGTCTTAGCGGCGGTGGCCCTCCTTTGTTTATCTAGAGTTAAAATTCCTCCCCCGTGAGGGTTCCTCCTCCTCTCTTTATGAGAGTGTTACTTTATTTCAAGATTTTTGTGGCTGTAGCATTTTGGACCAGAGATCCTACGACGTTAATTTGGTCTGGGTTTCTCTGCGACAACGATTACGGACTAGTCATTCCACGACGGATTCTTGGTTTGATTCTGGTTTTTGGGTGTTCGGTGGAGTTTTGTTCTAAGTCAGGTATGTTGACGACGTCGTCTCTTGTTTGCTTCCATGGCGGCTTCCAAGGCAGCGTTTTATCAATTAATTTTTGTTGCTTTGAGTTTATTGGTTGTAACTTTAGTTGGATCCCTAGATTTGTTAATTTGGCAGCTGATTGTCTTGCCAATTTGTCTTACACAAGGATGGGTCCTTTGGGATGGGTTGCAAACCCCCACCTTCGTTAGTTGATATCATGTCTAGTGATACTGCTTATTTTGCTTTGTTTTCGTTTGTACTGTGCTTAGCTTTGCCTTACTTTTGAATAAATTATGATTGAGGCAAAAGAAAAAAAAATTATTTGATCCTTGGGCTTTTCAAAGAACACAATTTGTACACATTCATTGGCTGTTCAAAGATACATTTAATCTTTCACCTATGTATCCATGATATACCCTCTTTATGGTTTGCCTAGTATAAAAAAATTCATATTGTCAGAATTCTAATCCAGTACTCAGTTTTTATATTTAATAAATTATATTGATATGTATATATATATATATATAATTAGTTTTGGGTTTTATCATCATCGAAATAACAAGTTCTTAAAATCCAATGTANCTCCCACTAACCTTCTTGTAAACACAAGGTTCATCAGGGTTTTGTAAGAAGCCAAACTCTTTGACTACTTCATCAAAACAATGATTTCAACTCCATGATGCTTGCTTTAATCCATAAATGGATTTCCAAAGCTTGCACACCTTTACTGGTTCCTCTGGATATTCAAGCCCCTCGGGTTGTATCACATACACATCCTCGGGCAGCCTTCCTCTAAGGAATGCTATTTTGATGTCCAATTGCCATATCTCATAGGCAAGCAGGATCCTAATGGTCTTGGCCATTGCAACAGGGGAAAAGGAAAACCCTTTGCAACTAGCCTAGCCTTGAAGACGTTGACGTTGCCATCTCCGCCTTCATGGCTTCAACCCATTTCTCGGAGTTGAGGTGAAAGTTTCTTGATAGGTGGTAGGCTCACCACGCTCCATGAGCAACACATCCCCGTTTTCAGTCACCAAAGATCCACATCTTTGTGGTTGAAAACGTGTTCTATCAGAACTTCGTTGTCCTTGTGTTATTAGAGGAGCTACCACAACACCTTGTGGTTCTTCTCTAGTTTCCGTCTGCGCCTCTGAAGTGCTTTGTGGATCTTGAACTCCTTCAAGATCTCCCTTACTCCCACTGTTTCTTTTGGAAACAAGATCCTTCTCAAGAATCCACTTCTGACTACAAACTCTTTGTTGTCAGATGGGCAGTAAACATGGTATCCCCTCGTTCCCTTGGGGTACTCTACAAGCACCTTTTGGGAGATAGTTTATCGTTTGCTTAACGTAAATTTTACACCCAAATTTTGAGATAAGACACTATGGGACTCCTCCCATCCATATCTCATATGGTGTCTTCTCAATTGCTTTAGACAGAACACGGTTAAGTGTGAACACGGCAGCTTTCTAAAGCATATCCTCAAAAGGATCGCGGAAGATCGGTCTGACTCATCATAGAACGAACCATATCAAATAGAGTTCGATTCCTCTTCTCAGAAACACCATCCCCATGGGGTTTCAGAAGGGGTAAGTCGTGAGACTATCTCACAGCTTCTAAGATGATCAACAAATTCTTGACTCAAATACTCGTCTTCTCGATCGTATCGAAAGACTTTGATTTTCTTGTCAAGTTAGTTCTCTACTTCACTTTGAAATCTCTATTTCAAAAGTCTCTGACTTATGCTTTAATAGGTAGCCCAAGTCAAACCTATTGGAGCAGCTAGTAAGAGTAACCACCTCTAGCTTGTGTACTCATGGGTCCACATACATCACCATGTATGATCCCCAACAAGTTCGATGCCCTCTCACTGTGGCCAGTGAAAAGTGCCTTTGTCATTTTCCAAGTAAGCGAGATTCGCAAGCATCATATGATTCAAAATCAAATGAGCTTAGAAGTCCATCTCCATGGAGCTCCTCTAGGCGTTTCTCGTTTATATGGCCTAAACGACAATGCCAAAGGTATGTAGGATTAGATTCTCTAATCTTAATCCTTTTGTATCATTGTTATAGATATTGTTATCGTGTTAACGTTCAAATTTCAAGATGCAATGATTATCTTGCAAATCACATAAGCAAATAATCATCATCTTAATGAATTGAACACCATTCTTTTCAGTTAACACATGCGAAATCTTCCTTATCTCATAAGAAAGAGAAGCATTGTTTAAACTTTAAAGAAGGTACATGACAACAATAAGTTAAGCCCAGAGGGCAAAACAAGTTCGCATGTTCCTACAGCAACAGCAGCAACCCTTGCTCTATTGCCTTCTCGTAGGTCCATTTCGCTTCTGTTCAGCTTTCTAATGTGAAAACCACATGTTGTATCTAATACACAAGCGGTTATAGTAGACAAGTGAACGTCTATAACGAAGATACCAGAAGTAGAGATCTCATCTCCTTTTATTCTTTTGATCTTCCCAATGCAATTTGCAATTTCTTAAATGGCAAATTGCATCCTTTGAAAGCCTTGCCTTCTTGGTAGGTAGTGGGTCAGGCTCAGCCGCTTGCTTGGTCTCACCAAACTCGGCGTCTCCTTTCCTCTTTCCTTTGCCCTTCCCTTTCTCCCTGATTTTGGAACGTTTCCATGAGATGTGTGACCATCTCTGACAATATTCCCTTGTTCAACTCTTGAACTATTGTGGCTAGCATCAAGGCAAGTAACGTCCACAGAGTCATTGAAGTGCTTCTCCTTCTCCAAGCAATTC
>QANZ01012997.1:20524-31236 GCA_003254925.1 Chamaecrista fasciculata
CGGCGGTGGTGGGTGGCGGCGGCGGCAGTCTTGTGGTGGTTGTGGGAAGGGCATTTTTGTCATTTTTTTCTATATCTATTTTACTTTCCCTCCCCTACCTTTTTATACCAAACACTTTCAATCTTTACCTACTTTACATTCCCTCAACTACTTTTCCTTTCCCTCACAATTTTTCCCTTGTAAAACCCTTTCCTTTACATACCCCCAACCTTACCAAACGGACCCTAATTTTTTTTGGTGGGGATTTGCATAAATTTTCAGATTCTGCAAAATGAAGGTCTAATCAAGTTTGATAAAGTATCAATTAATGGGGTTAGCAAATATGTATATTACTACTATTAATAATTTTATTAAGAAAGTGATTTAGAGAATAATGTGGAAATAACTATGATAATATTATGCACAAACACACACGGAAACACTGGTATATATATACTAACTAGGGGCTTGGCGTGCCCTAACGGACACGCCAACATGCATATAATATTTGAATTGATTTAAAGTTAAAGATTATATAAAGTTTTTATATTGATAAATGAGTAAGTTTGAGACCAATTTGAAATTTCTTGATACATTTGGGACTAATTAAAAATTTCGACTTAATGAGAATGAACATGGGTGATTTTTTTTTTTTACATAAAAATGAACGTGGGCTAGCTAGAGAAAATTGAGTGATTTTTTTTTCTTTTTTAATTTTTTAATTTAATAATTTTGACCAACCATAAGGGGGTGGAGCCATATAATATAGTATAGATGTGTTTTGCATGTCAATTTAAATTTAATAAGTATTAAAATTTTAAAATTAAAAAAAATTACATTTTTAATAAAAAATAATTTTTAATAATATATTATTATTTTTATTTTATTTTAATAAAAAAATTATTTGAAGTGGTGAGAAATTTGTTTTTGTTTTCCAAGTAGTGAGAAGTTATTTAACTTCTTTCATTATTTTTTTCTCTTTTAATATTTATAATAATATTAATTTTGACCAACCAAAACACTCGTCCAATATATAAATAATATATATATATATATATATATTAAGTGCAAGTAAGAAATGGGAAATCAGGCCAAAGGAAAAAAAAAAATTAGGAAAATGGTGCTGGATAAAAATGTGATATGAAGAGCCTTTATTTAAAAGGAACAATGGAATAATGTTTATTGAGACCTAAGTTAAGGAAACAAAACCTAGGCTAGCTTTTGGCCAAAAAAAAAAAAACCTAGGCTTTCTAAGTGATATTTTAGTCAAAAGAGCCATAATACCGACCTATCTAACATAACACGACCAAATGCTATCCTTCTCCTAAACGTAGAATTCAATAAGAAAGTTAAAAAGAGAAGGAAGAAGGAAGCCAAAGGAAGATGCTAAAAGTAAAATCTTGAAGAAATCAAGCTTGGAGCTATGACACCATAGTCTTCCTCCCTTTATGGGCATCACATTTCACACATGCATCATGCATGTATATTTTCCTCCATCTTCTTCTCACATTCAAGTTTCATAGACCAAAGTTGTTGATTTATGCATGTTTGATTTTATGGTTGATAATAAAATACTCGGCTCGAGGACCTGCCAAAATCCTCTCACCCCATAAATGGGCGTCCTCCGTAAGGAGGGCACCCACACAAGATGAATGCTTCACTCAGAACACGGGGCAAATAGGCGGCACCCTCCCCATGAGAAGATGACCAACCACGGTGAGAAAGTGTCTTGAAGAAGAGTGCCTTCCTTAGCCAGGACGCCCTATACCACAGAAGTGTCTCTAGACTCCTACAATGTCTCAAAGTTGATCGTAGAAGATTAAGGCACAATCATTTGGGGAGAGACACATTATACGTTATCATCCATCTTCTTCTTCCTCTCCTCTATTCTCCCACATTCATTCATGGCTGCCTTGGACGCTAGAAAGCTTGGTGAAACTGAATTCCTCTCTTTAAGTGGTTAGATTTCACACCTGATGGAAGATTAATAAAGGTCGAAGCTTGGTTTATTGTCTAAGAAGTTTTTCTTTACTCTTTTTTTTTATATAGTTTTTCATTAGAATTTCAATTTTACTTAGTTAGGAAACTTGAGATTTTGATGTTGATCATGATTTTGAGATAGATTTTAGATTTTGATTATTATTAATTATACTTGTCTTGGTTATCTTGGTTATGGTATAATTGAGTTAATTGTCCATGTTTAAATGGTTATTAAACAACTTTAGGAAATGGTTGTGAAGAAATTGTTTTGATATTTGTAATTAAGCTAAGAAGGCCGAATTCAATTCGTCCATGAGGTGTTTTTACTCATAAGTGTCTTTGCTATCTTTTTAGTCTTGTTTTATAATAAAAAACCATAAAAAAATATTTTAGCTTTATCACTTTTGGTTTTCTTTGCATATAAAGTGTTTGATAAAATGTATTGTACTCTTTATCCAATTTGTTTACTCTTGTATAATACATTGTGGAGCTTTTACATGTGGTTCCACAAGAAGAGAATCAATCTAGGTTACGTTGTGTCACTAATCTAGTAATATTTGACTTCCGTATGACGAGTGCCACCAACTATCTAGTAGTATTTCTATACTCACTTATCTATGGTGCCAAAGATCTTATTAGACTTTAATTATTTATAATTGAATCAAGTGTTTCCTGTTTTTTTACAATTGGTTTCAATTGCATACTACCTATATCACTTCTTCTGTTACCATCACTTTAATTGAGGTTATTATTCTATTGTTACAATTTATTCTTGGTTGAAGTAATTTATAATTAAGTTAATAACCCAAGTCTAGGAGGTTTTCGAGACTACCTTTAATTTGAATATGGTCTTGCGCATAATATTTGCTTCAACATCTTTTATGAGCAAGGAAGACCAAAGTTATGATTCTTCCGAAGGGCATTCACATCATCCATCTCCACTACTTTTATAATTGTTTTCTTTTATTATTATTTTCCTTATTTCGATTTGTATTCTATCACTTTCTCCCTTTCTTTACATGATTACTTATTTACCCACTTTCGACATATGTTTGCATAATTAATTGCAACAAAAATAGCATTGTAATATATCCAAAGCTCACGATAAAATCATATTAATTCCAAAGCCGAAAAAAATACTCAACTTAGAGAATTTTAAGTGTAATTTGCACAGCATCACAAGTATATCCAAATTATCACAAATAAATACTTAGTCAAGTAATTAAGTTCAATAAATCATATAAAATGCTATACAATGCGATCCTTAAATTTGAATTATTTAGACATTTTCAAAGACTAAATTACTGTCTTCTATAACTTTCAAGAGTGAATTTTAGCATAAAATTACTTAGTTTAGTTTTTTAAGTGTGACTTCTAGCTCTTATCACTTTTTAGTTTATTTTATTTTGTTTATCGATTTTTCTTTATTAGTTTCTTATCTCTAATGTTACTTAAACAATCTTAATCCTCTGATTTTCATACTTCAAGACTTAAATGATTCATCATAAATGTTGTAGAGGAAATCTAAAAACCCAAAAACTTGGCTCTCTGACCGGACACCCGTCGTAAGGTGTCACGGAGCAATGTGCAAATCAAGTCTAATTTATACTTGAGCCTCGCAAGTATAAACTATATTTATTAAAATATAGTATAGATGCTATTCCCAAGGTCGAACTCTCGCGGAACTCAATGTGATGAGGCTAAGAGAATTGTGACGAAGACTATAACTTCTATTCTTGAGGGTTGTCACGATTTAATAAGATATTAATGAGTCAAAACAATACTTGAGAGAAAACCCTAGAGATGGACTATCATAGTTCGTTCATCATAAAGATTAGATAATGAATATGCATTTACTTTTCTATGTTAGAACATGTATTTAAACTATAAACACAATCAATCAAACAATAGAGAGGATATAAGATGAGGATAGGTAACTCATCCATGACTGGATTCATGAGCTATTTGCCAAAGCTCTTCGAGACAATCTATATTATTTTCACATCGGAACAATAAACAAACATATATATATATATATATCAATGACGATCCTAATTATGCAAATAAGCTATTGTAAACCACTCTTTAGCAAACCCTAAAGAGCTACTTCATTAATCGTGAGAGAGACAAACTCCGGGAATGTCAAGGTCCCATTACTTTAACGAAATATGATCTACGACTTATATATAACAAACTTTAACAATTACACTTGAAAGAGTTAGTCATACCTCATAAATGCAACATTAACATCTGGACTTTAAAACGAAACATGGTGAACTCAAGTCACATCCTTGAGGCATTCCTCAAGTATCTACCTAATTAGTTACTCATGCTCTAAGATGGGAACTATTCTATTCTAAGAGAGAATTGGAGCGATCTGGAATTGATTCTAATGCTTTGAGCGTAGAATGACGACCTCTATTTATAGTGTTGAGTAGTGTGCTTGATCCGCAAGTCAAGAGAAGATTTTTGCCTCTGGGCCATGGGCTGCGTCGGCGGCCCAATACGAAGGCGCAGCGAAATATCTGCGATATTTCGATTATATCTTCGTATCTTGAATTGTAGCCGTGCAAAACATACTCTACTACTTCGGAATATTCTGAGCTGCGAGATTTCCCATTTTGAGCCGCTGGCCTGAAGAGACGGCGCAGACTCAATCTCTTCTGAAGCTTATTTGCTAACGTCATATTCTGGAATATTCCTGCGCCGTGTGAATCACTGAATCTGGGCCGGCGGCGCAAGGATTATCTTGTGCTCATCGTGATCTTCTGGAATATTCTGATATTTCCCTCTTGGTTTGGCCCTGTTTGGATATCTGAAACTCTGAATAAACCATTAAGTAGCACCTATTTATAAAGTATAATAAATAACGCTAATTAACTCATTTTATCTACTTTATTCCACCATACCTTAGTGTTGCCCTTAGCATATTAATTGGTCTAATTCTAATATATTATTATTATAAACATACCAAAAGAAGGCCAAATAACTTGTTCACTTTTGGGCTGATCAAATCCCCAACACTTAAGACTTTTCACTCTTGAGCAAAGGTACGAAGTAGAAGAAGAAAGAATATGCCAAAGAATCAAAGAACTTTCCCAAGTTCATGATTCAAGGCCAGCACCTAGTCACAAACTATAGCTAAAGAATTCACTAGGCAAGTAACCAAGTAAAGTAGTGAAATCCAATTTTCATAAGACCAATTCCATAAGTATATCACTCTCCTCACTAATTGGGTATCATTTCTCTCTAGTCATGTCTTAGACTAAGTTCCTACCATAAGCTTGTAGAAATTTTCAAAGTCTCCACTTTAGGTGAAATAATGATTCTTAATCAAGAGGACTTTAATAGGGTTGTAATGTATGGGAGAGGCTAATATATATGGAAAGAAATATAGGGAGAAAAGAAAGGAAATCGGTTTTTACTTTAAAAATTTCTCTTCAAGTTTTTCTTAACAATTCAACTCCTCTTATCCAAAGAAAGTGGCTAGCTCACTGTAAGGCTCATTTGAGTCATTTGGCACAGGACTCTATTCTTTTGATTGGTCAGTCTTTTTCTCTTGATATGTTCTTATGATAATAGTTTGATTACTTGAGCTTTCTCAAAGATACTTTTGTTTGCTCGACTTATATATATATATTTTTCTTTTCTTTTGTCGAGATCTTGTGTATTTTTTTTTCTAATAACTTTGCTAGCTAAATTCACCTTTGAGAATTGAATTGAAAAGTCCATCTCTACGAGAAAGTTTATAAGTACACCTTAGTGTATAGGCTCAAAGGGGCTAACAAGGGATATATTTGATAACTGGCTAGTGTTTGGGATAAAGGGTTTGAAGAAACAAATGCCTCTATCATATTAACAATCATTAATTCTAGTAAGCTTTAACCAAGAATTAAGACAAGTTCTAGAGAAAACAAAGCTAAGGGACTAATCTCTCTATATATTGTATTATGTATTATATAGGCTTAATCTTCCAACTAGACTGGGTTTCTGTCAAATTGGTCTATAAAAATCAAACAATAATACTAAACTTAGAAAATTACTTAGATTATTCTAAGGCTATAGAAAATAACTAAGACTAAAACTGTTATCATGAATATAGAATTATTCACTCAATACTCTAAACATATTAGAAATTCGACTAATTCGATTTTTACTTAAAAAGTGAAAAATAATAAGTGAAGTAAATTTAAATCAAGCACTAAAAATAGGAAAATAAAATTTCAAAAGTTTATAAAATGTTTAGATTAATACCAAAAATTTTTGGGTGAACCAAAATATAAGTTACTCTAACTTAATCCTCTCCCCCACACTTAAAACATAACATTGTCCTCAATGTTAGAATCAAATAGGAGTAAAGAACTAGGTTAAGGGTGTGAAATTACTCCTCTCTCCCCCACACTTAGAAGAACACATTGTCCTTAATGTAGAATGGAAAGATAAGAGGAAAATTGTAAAAATTGGGAAATATCATCATATTATTTATTGAAAATATATTTTATTGTATTTATTTATTTGTTTATTTAGTTATATATAGTTTTTTTTTCGAATTATATATATATTTATATATTTTTGTTTTTTTATTATAATTGTTAGTTATAAATAGCGATCATGACTTGAGATCAAGAAAATAATGAAAGTCCAAATAGATATTTTATTTATTCAAATGTAAATTGTTGCAAATAATAAAAGACAGAAAATGAAAAGACAAAATGATCCATAAATGACAGAATTATAAAAAACAGAATTGAAAAGTGCAAAACAAATAAACTAAACCTAGAAAGCAATAATGCATAAACTAATCTTAGACTATTCCCTATCATGTTCTAGATATTGTAGATATTTTATGCTTTTCCATTGTTCAACCATGCTTGAAGGGTCGAGATTGTTGCTTGGAGATCTTCCACCGTTTGCTCGAGCCTAGCCACTTTCTTTTCAAGGAACGTGGGTTCATGCTCGGGACTAGGAGAATAGTGGGGAATATATTCCTCAGGATCCCCTTCTGAATCGGTGTCAGTAGTCTCAATAACGTTAATCTCAAATTGCTGAACGCAATTGCTGCTCGAGCTTTCCTTGGGGTACTTATTGAGAGGTGAGGCCACCTCACTAAGAGTAATGGATAAGGGACCCTCGAGACATTCTTCGGTTGGGTTGATAACCACTCCCACTTGTTGGGCAAGAGCACATATGGTACTAGGAAACCATAGATATTGGACAAATCGTCGATGAATATTTCCATGAAGTGTATTATATATGATTTGCCCAAAATCAACAGGATATCCCCTACGGACGCATATAAGCAGGTTAGCTTGATCGGAAGTAACCACCTCTTCGGAATTTGTGGGTAGGATTTTTGTGGTGATTACCCTATGCAGAACTCGGTTAAGGGGTGTTAAGGAGGATACGGGGAAACCAACTTCCTCGCCCCTAGAATTCCAAACCCAACCGTTGCCGTTAAGCAATCTTCTTGCATCATGAAGTGATGGATGACGTTTTTGATACGAACAATTGGTAACTTCGGGGAGTTTAAAAAGTTTGTTGATCGCGGAAGGAGAACAATCAACAAGTTTTCCTCGAAGGGGAACGACATGTAGACGGGACGGATCATCGCTTGTGTAGAACTCCTTGACTAAGTCAATGCTTGCCCCACAAGGGGGTTCAAAGACTCGTGCCATGTCGTTTTGACAAACAATCCGAGTGAGTAACTCCATGTGAGGATCTGAGAGATCCACTCCTCTTTCCAAAAGAAACGTAGCGTTTTTGGCGATAAACATGATCTACAGGTCAATAATTATAATTAATATTATAATTATCGGGGATCTAGAAAACACTACGAAAAATGATCTAGGCCATACAAACTCATCTCAAATCACTAAAAAACTCGATCGATCAAACAAAATTATAATTTGGGGCTACACCGTCAGGTTGCGCCGGCGGCTCAGATATATGCCAGCGCAAAATATTTTTGTGACTTTTTTTTCAAAACGTTCGACAGCAAGGGCTCAAATTATTCTTTTGTTGACAGAAAGAAGTCCTAAAGTCGATTTTGAGAAAAGATCCTATCCTAAAAGTTCCTAGCGAATTCACGAAAATCGGAAAGACTTACCTTGGATTTAAGAGGAAACTTGAAAAGAGAAGGATTTGAGCTCTCAAGAAAGTGTTCTAGGAGCTTTGGAAGTTTAGAGAAGTGAGTATGAGAGTTGTGAGAAGCCTAGAGGTTTGATGGGGTATTTATAGGGTGTAAATCTAAGATATTCCTAATATATTTGTCAAATCTGCGCGATTTAAATATAATTTTAAATCAGATTTGATAGAGTTTAATCGCGATTAAACTCCTAAAATAATTTGACGTTGGGCCGCCAGGTGCGCCGCAAAAACAAAAATTAAAAATTTTTATTTTTGTCACTTGGCTGCCAGACTCTAACTAAAATTTAAAAAATAAAAATGAGAATACTAAGAATGAAAATGCTAGAATTTGTCTAATACAAATTCTAGAGTCCTAAATTACGGATTAGGGTTGGGATAACCCTCTTCTTCCCCCACACTTACGCGAAAACCGTGTAAGTGGGAAAAAGGCATTGCAGAACATCTTTAGGGTGGCCTGAAGGTTTCGTGGCGGATTTTTACGAGGTATCCACCTATCCTTCGCTTGGCAGAGATCCTTTGTCCACATCGGTTGCCATCCTCGTCATTGAAGAGTGTGGCTCGGATAGGGTTTCGCACCACCTTCCTATTTTTAAGTTTTTTAAGTTTTATGCGTGGTCGATACTTAGTTTTCTTATTTATCCTAAACCTACGTGTTTTATGAAGTTTAATCCTATATATAGTAGTAATCTCGCATGACAAGCGTACCTTTTTTCGTGATCCCTGCATCATCAACGAATGATCCAATGGGCTGATCCATATCTTTGATTGTTATTCCTTTTTGCTTCGGATCGAGTACCTTGATTGTTATTCCTTCTTGCACACGGCATCTACATTATGAAGCCATTCTTCATTACTTAGACATTCAACACCTATGCCTAAGTTTTTGCATGAGCACATGGAGAGCGAGATTCTTGGCCTTTTTGCTCTTATCTCCTTGTCTGCAAAATTAGAAACACTATAGCATGGGGCTATAGTTGGGTTAGTCTTGCGCACAGGCTGCCACACAGCCTTGTGCTTGGAAATATTTTCTCTAAGTGCTGGTTTCTCTTTTACTTTGGAAGTTATGAGGTCTTCCTCCTCTTCCTTGAAAAGTGAACTAATGTTCATGTCTCCAAGATCTGTTTCAGGTATATGCAAGCCAAGGTCAGGAGGTTCTAAGTTTAAAAGAGTTTCAAATTCAAGTTCCTCCTTCTTTGGCCTTTCACCTAGGGTTTTTTTGGATGTACAAATACTTCGTGTTTCCAACACGGAGTGTTCGTCGGATTTCTCCGCCTCGTACATCGTGAGTGTGATGTTTTGATGTCCATTATCCATTGTGATCTTTCCATTCTTCATGCTAATATTGACATTAGCGGTCCGTAGGAAAGGTCTACCTAAAATTATACTGTAATCGGTAGCTCTATTGCCACCGGTGTCTAGGACATAAAAGTCAGCGGGAAAGATTAGTCCTCTCACTTTGACTAAGACATCTTCTACTATCCCTAGGGGACGTCTGCTGCTTTTGTCGGCTAATTGCAGAATCAAGCCTGTGTTCTTAAGTCCATCCATATTCAAAGAATCATAGACTGACTTGGGCATAACATTGATAGTTGCTCCTAAGACCAACAATGCTCCATTGACTACGGCTTTTCCTATCATGCAAGGGATGGTGAATGAGCCAGGATCCTTGCGTTTTATAGGTATCTTAGGGTTTAAAAGGGCTGAAATGGTAGGTCTTAGTTGAAGTTTCTTCTGAGATGTTTTCTTTTTCTCAACTAAGTCTTTAAATACTTTAGTGTATCTAGGGACTTTCCTAACCAAATCTAATAAGGGTGGATTGACTTTTAGTTCTCCTAATAAGTCTTCTAATTCCTTATCCTTTTTATCATCTAGTTGTTCCTTAGTCATTACATGAGAGCTTGGAAATGACAGGTTTTCTACCTTAGTTTCTACCTTAGTTTCTTCCTTAGTTTCTACCTTAGTTTCTACCTCAGTTTCTACCTTAGTTTCCAATTCATTCACAACAGGAGTTTCTTCCTTTTCCTTCTTATAGTTAAAACCAAAGAAGAATTGGGCATACCTAGGGTGTTTTTCTATTATAGCCTTAAAGACTAAATAAAATTAAATAAAAATAGACTCAAACAAATTAAACAAATAATAAAAGACTCAAAACAAAAACAAGACTAAAATAATAATGATAATAAAATTCGACTTAACTAAAAAAAAATAAAGACTCAAAATTCGAAAATAATTAAAAACAAAGACTCAAAAACAAATCACAATTTTCTTAGGAACTCAAGAAAGAGTTCCCCGGCAACGACGCCAAAACTTGACCGGACACCTGTTGTAAGGTGTCACGGAGCAATGTGCAAATCAAGTCTAATTTATACTCGAGCCTCGCAAGTATAAACTATATTTATTAAAATATAGTATAGATGCTAATCCCAAGGTCGAACTCTCGCGGAACTCATTGTGATGAGTCTATGAGAATTGTGACGAAGACTATAACTTCTATTCTTGAGGGTTGTCACGATTTAATAAGATATTAATGAGTCAAAACAATGTTGGGAATTGTAGGCGCCTAATGTTGGGAATCCTAGGCGCCTAAGGCAGCGGAAGCAAAAATA
>QANZ01013009.1:0-51687 GCA_003254925.1 Chamaecrista fasciculata
TTTTCATTACATTTTCATTATATAATTTTCTCATTACCATTTCAATACATAAAATCATCATTTCATTACCTACTTCTAATCCAAACACACCCTTTATCTACTCCCTTTGTCCCAAAATACCTGTTTTTTAAGGTAGATACACACAGATTAAGGAAATAATTAATTTGTATAAAATGAAGAGAAAATAAGATTAAAAGACTAAATTATCCTCATTAAATTAGTCCCAGTTACTCTCACTAATTTAATATCTTTGACTTTTAATAAGGATAAAATAGTAAAAAATAATTAATGCTCTCTTGATTTTCTAAACCATCAGATATTTTGGGACAAAAAAAATCCTCCAACAAAGTAGATATTTTGGGATAGAAGGAGTACTTTCAAGCGTAATTCAAATCAAATTTGAACATGTTCAGGCCAAAAAAATTAAAAAAAATAAGGGTCTTTCTATCATGTGTTCTAAGGGTACATGATAAGCATTAAGTATGTTTTGAAAAATGTAAAAGTGACACAATAAATGCATTTACAATAAATTGCTCTCATTAATTTTTTCAAAAAGTCAATATTGCCCTTCTGAAATATATTTTAAATTTGTAGGTACAAAAAAAATATGATTAAATAATTATATTTTAAAATTATATTTTATTTATATAAAAAATAAATTAAAAAATATTTATATTCCTAAACTCTAAACCCTAAACCCTCAACTCTAAACCCTAAACTCTTAACTCTAAACCCTAACCTTAAACCCTAAAACTCTAACTAAACCCTACACTCTAAAACCCTAAACCCTAAACTCTAAACTCTAAACTCTAAATCTTAAAACTCTAAACTCTTCAAAAGGGTAAAATTGTCATTAGATAAAAAAGCAATAGATTATTTAATGCAAATCATTTGGTGGACTACTTTTATCATTTTCAATATACATTTAATGTACCTTAACATGTACTCTTAGGACACAGAATAGATAATCCCATAAAATAAATGTGAACATGACCCTTTTTTGGGCATTTATTATGCGTAAATTTTAAAGTTAAAAAATGGAGTAATTTCTTTTAAGTCAAAGAACACTTTTAGTCTCATAATTTATACTTAGGTTTCAATTTGATTCTATAACTTTTTTGTTGCACTTTTGGTTTTATATCTTTGGCTCAAGTTGCTTATTTGGTCCCGAATCACTTTTGGTTATGTATCTTTTGGCCAGGTTGTAGAATTGGTCTCATCTTTGTAAAAAGTTCTACTCCCATATGACCCAAAAATATGAAAACAATTTTGTACCTAACCTAAAGATATGTAACCAATTCTGCAAATTGACCAAAAGATATGAGACCAATTCTGCAGCTTAATACAAAGATATGGGATCAAACGTACAACACAGGACCAAACCTACAATCTGAAAAAAAGATATGAGACCAAAAGTGTAAAAAAAATAGTTATGGGACTCAATTGAGATCTGAACAAAAATTATGAGACCAAAAATATACTTTGACCTTATTTCTATTATATTTTAGAAGTAATAAAAAAAATTGTTCTCTCGCATATATTTTAGTATACGATATATGACTTTAAAAACAAATGACCAAGTTCCAAAGCTATAGGTATAGTGTCAAGCATCACCTAATTAATTGAATTTTAATTAAAACTCGGAAATACTGCCATAGGTATTTACCATGTGTCCTCTCATATGTTGGTGTTGGGATTTGCTGGATACAGCTTGGATCGATGCTTTATGCATGGGGTGTTTCTAATTAACCGTTCCTGAATATCTGCTTTTCTGAAGAACTTTTTTTATTCCAAAATATCTGATGTTTTACAACTTCAAGAGAGCATTAATTATTTTTTTACCATTCTATCCCTATTAAATATAGTAGAGTCATAAATGTATAAACATTTTCCAAGTAATTTAATAGGGATAGTTTAGTCTTTTTACCTCATTTTTCTCTTCATTTTAGGTGAGCTAATCATTTTCTTGGTCTGTGTGTATTTACCTTAAACATCAGATATATAAGAACGGAGGGAGTAATTTTCTTAGAGCAATTAATTATTATTAAGCTCATTGGTCAAACTATATATGTACATAAAGCTAGCTGTGAAGCTTATTCCTCAACCTTCATGCTCGTTTAGGGAATTAAATCATTAATGTTATGCGTCAATTACTATACACTTTTGTCAACTTAACCAATTTAATACTTGAAATATTGTCTCTTTCTCTTTTGGTAAGCTTTTCAAGTTAGGCTCACTTAATTTCTGAACTAATTAATAGTTTGGACACTTTCATTGTATTAATTATATTAGTTAGAGAATGAATGCTTGTATTTTTTTTATTTTTACTTTTACAATTATTTTATATCGACTACCGTTTACTAGATATATATGAGATCAAGTGATCTAACAAGTAGTAAAAGCTAGATCATAGGCAAGTCAAACATCAATGAATGAAGATATATATAGTATTTAGTTGCAGTGTACTATCTGAAATTTAAATTGAGATGTATAATTAAGTACTAATAACTAATAAGTGAACTTGATTAATTAATCTTTTTGAAAGTTCAGGTTATGTCCATAATAAATCTTTCATATAGAAGAGCTAGAGCTAAAGTTATGGAGAAATATCATGAAGAGTGGCTGGGTTTAACAAAACGAGTTAATCTCTCTCAATTTTTTGGTTGAGAAAACCTATTATTTGATTTTTGAATTTATACCGAGTTAACTAATCAGTCTTCGAATAATTAAAATATACTACTCAGTTATTGAATTATTGCAATTGTCAATAATTTGAAATTAATTCAACGAGCAAAAGCTACAAATTTATGGACTAAATAATATAAATTTAGTACATGTTCAGGGAACAAAATGTACAAAATTAGAACAAATTTAGGGATCAAATAGTATTAATTTTGTACAAATTCAGAAAAAAAAGTATAAAATTAGTTCAAATTTAGAGATCAAATAGTATTAATTTAGTACAATTTCAGGAATAAAAAAATATAAAATAATTAGTTCAAATTTAAGAATTAAATCGTCAGTAGGAACCAAATAGTTGATAATTGAAATATTTTTGGGACTAATTATGTATTTCAATTATTCAATGACTGATTAGTTGACTTGGTATAAATTCAGGGACCAAATAATATATTTTCTCTTTGTTTTTTTTTTTTATAGAAAGCCTACTATGAGATTGTTAACTCAAATATGAAATATCTTTTAAGGACCAATGTGTATACGGTCTAAAATTATTTCTTCTCATGGCCTCTTTTAACTTTGAATTTTTTTTTCTCAAGTGTTATACATGAAGGAATCTATCTTAAGAAGGTTTTGGTGAAGATCAAGTGATAATGAAATTGGGAGTGAATGATGAAAAAAGGGAAGTAGAAATGGAATTAAGAAATGGTAATGATTGAGAGAGGAGTGAAAAAAAGTAAAATAATAAAGAAATGTTGGAGAAAATGATGACAAAGAAGGAGTTGGGAAATTAAAAACTTTATAGGAAAAGGAAAGCAATGGATTCACAAGGATGCATCAAAATTTGGTGTAAATGACACCAAACAATGTACGGTGCATCCAATTGCAAATCTAAAAAGTAAAAACATACATCATATTTCGAATTTTTTAGAGCTTCGTCTCGTATTATAATTTTAATTTCAGTTTAAAATAAAAAAGAGTTATTTTGATTAAACCAAATATCTTTATTTTTTTTAAAAAAATGAGCACTAAGTAATAATTTTCAAGTGAAAAACCCTCATTTTTCACATCTTATATGGATCTCTCTCACTCACAGTCTCACCCAACAACACACAAACAGCGTGGCGCGATTCCCGCCCCACCTTCCCCACCTCCCTTTTCCACATTTTGTCTCTTCCATTTTCTTAGTTTTTTTTTATTTAAATTTACACTCAATTAAAAAATCATGGTCAAGAAATCTTAATTTGGTCCTCAATGCATGATTTGGTCATGAATATTTTATTTACTTTATATTCATCTTACCTTTTTTTTTTTGGCGAGATATATTTCTAAGATTTCTATATTTTAGAGATAACAATAAGTAGAGTACATGATGATCGTATTAGTATCTCGTTTATTTAATCTAATATTTTTTCCCCATATATATATATACATATCTGAAAATTTAGTATTTCTATTCGTACCCTATTTAATATTTAGTATATGACTAGGTATATATATTTGTTAATCATAATATGATATCGTTTTTTAAAAATCAGAGATATATGCAATTCTAACTGGAAAAATAGAAAAACTTTTTCTAATATTTGCTATCCAATATTTGTTAATTATAGTAAAATAATTAAAAATAGGCGAAATTGCACTTTTGGTCCCGTAACTTTGGCAAAGGTCTCAATTTGGTCTCATAACTTTTTTGTTGCAATTTTGGTCCCATTACTTTGCTAAATGTCTCAATTTGGTCCCATAACTTTTTTTGTTGCAATTTTGGTCCCATAACTTCTGAAAACGTCCCACCGTTGGTCCCAAGCTAATTTCCATTCATTTTCTATCGTTAAAGATGATCTGACATATTGAGTTGAATGATGACGTGGCAAATATGGGTGAAGTGGATTTAACAACAGATAATGGATAGAAATCAGCTTAGGACCAACGGTGAGACGTCTTCAAAAGTTATAGGATTAAAATTGCAACAAAAAAAAGTTATGAGACCAAATTGAGACCTTTGCCAAAGTTATGGGACCAAAATTGCAACAAAAAAAGTTATGGGACCAAATTGACACTTTTGCCAAAGTTATGGGACCAAAAGTACACTTTAGCCTTAAAAATAAAATAAAAAAATATATAGAATGTAATAAATATTTATATTAATTATAGGATATCAAATATCGGATACCCTAACTACTTGTTCATTTCAGACGAATATCGAATAGTTGAGGCAATATCTGTATCTAATTGATATTCGATATTTTTTTTAATTTTTTACTACACGTACCCTATCTATTATTCAGAATCCAACATATATCAAATATTTTTTACGAGTGGGTTTGGACGGATACCCTCTATACTCTTCCAAATCGTCATTCGGGTTTAAATGCAATGAGTCAAGAACTATGAATTGCTTTTGAAGATTACTTTCTCTATTCAGTTGAGACTGTCAATAAACGAGATCAAATCGAATCTCAAAGTGAGTAACTTTCGGATCAATTAGAAAAGTTATAAAAATATGTAAGATCAATTTGAAACAAATAAACATTTAGGATCAATTTAAAATCTACCCCATAATTTGAGATTTTGACCAAAATTCAATTTGAATTACTTGTAGTTTTATAGAAGTTATGAATTTGGTTGGGAGGGAGGGACACTTGGTCATGGCTTTCTGTACACACAACTCAAAATTCATGGTCTTGTATTGCCCATTGGTCAATATGATCTTCTCTCTTCAAATTTTTGTTCTTTTAGTTATTATT
This sequence comes from Chamaecrista fasciculata, assembly GCA_003254925.1. Lineage (NCBI taxonomy): Eukaryota > Viridiplantae > Streptophyta > Magnoliopsida > Fabales > Fabaceae > Chamaecrista > Chamaecrista fasciculata. The sequence continues at coordinate 5,427 of QANZ01013009.1, forward strand.
ATTTTTGGGGTGAATAATTATTAAATTGAAGTCACGGATTTCTGAAATCTCAAGTTGAATTCAAGGATCATTAAATTCATTATTACCCCCAGATGGGCGCGTAGCAGTGGCTGCTTTCTAATTTGTTTGTCACCGACATCCACATTTGAATTCCTCATAATTCCCACGTAGTACGCACGCACTTCATTTATGATAACACAACGTTTAACTCTTCCATTACGCTCACTCCACACCACTAATTTTACATTCTCACACACTCTTTTTCAATTAATGTTAGTTAATACATATGAGACTCAAGGTCCCACCTTTAACAGGCACCTTAAAGTCTAAGGTTTTATTCAAATACAAAAAATAAGGTAGTTTAAATGTTGGCTTTCAATATTTTGTAAGCAAATTTAACGAGGAAAAAAAATATTTTTTAAGTACATCATTAGCTCTTTAATTAAATAAGTCATATAATTAAGATGGTTGTTGGAATGAGACAATTTTTTTTTTTTTTTTTTTAANTTTTTTTTTTTTTATAATAAACAAGCTCATATATATTAAAAACAAAGCTAAACAATACTCACAATTGTTAAGAGGCCTCTTGATAATTCTTCTGAGATCTTCAATCAAACTTCATATCTCTGATACTTGGATGTGTTAGCTTAGTCGTGGAGAGGATGATGGAGATTGTGCCCTAGGGCCAATCATTTTATGTGTATGTTTTGAACATATTGATTAATTTATAGAGATAAATTATGTTGTTATCATATTATTAGCATGTTTACTATGATAGCGTCCTTGATTAATTATATGATAATTAATCTAAATCTGTCCCTGGTCGATTGTTCTCGTGGGAGCGAGAATGAACCAAGACCAGCATGACCTCGGTGTATGGAGATACATGCACTAGATGCTTTACAAGAGTCATGGTGCAATTATGTAAGGGGTTACAAGTTGCTGGACTGACCCGGAGAGTCCTGCATGGGTTTTAGTCATGAGCTAGCCTCTCCTGTACACCTGTCACGATGCCCTTAGACCTGAGGTCTTGACTATTCTGGCGTTGTAGATGTCGAACTTTGGCCTAGTCCAACGTTGCCCGTAGCAGGGTAGCCATACAGGCTAGGTACGGGTTTGGTTGTTTACCGTGCTGAGGAATGTGGTTGACCAAGAAGGAATTTTGTCCCTCATTAAGTTGAGAGATATTTAACTGGGCCACTCGATGAGTCTGTACAAGGAATGTGCGACCGCACAGGGAAATGGGACTAACTCAAGGAATCAAGAAAGTTATGGTTTGGATTAAGGATGACTTTCCCGTGCCTTATCCATGACTAAAATATCGTGTGACAATCGGGATTATGACACGGTGGTACTAAGGTTAAATCGTTTAGCGTTAAAGCGATAAACTCACGTGTTTTGGGTAGTCGTGATGGCTTGCTAGAGTCCGCTCTCGACTTGTGAGTCATAGAGATGGCTTGCTGCCAACTTCACGTGAGGCCTGCTGGGTCACACACGAGCAGGATCAAGATGCCATAATAGGGACACGAATTAGGTCTAATTCGTGAGTCACTTTAGTGACACGATTTAGGACATAGTTGAATGTCTTAGGACATGAAATCTTGTCTTAAATAAATATCTACGTTTGTGATATTTAAATTTGTTGGACAAGTTTAAATATATTAATTGTTAAATAGTTAATTGGATTAATCTATTTACAATTATATTCTTGTTTATAATATTAGGGAATAATAAATTAAATAAGCTTCCTAAAAGTTAGGGAATTATTGATTTATTAAATTCACTAATATTAGGATAATAAGGAGTGAGGGTGGCGCCTCATATCTCTTGAATTTTATTAATAAAATGTTTTTGTTAATTAGATTCAAGATTTGAATTTGAATTCAAGATTTGATTTTGATTTCAAGATTCAAGTTTGAATTAAAGATATTAAGGTAATATTTTAATTCAATATTGTTGGGAATTAATAAGTTGGTTATAACTACCTAAGAGTTATGGTTGTTATTTTAATTATTAAATTCCAATATATATATATGCTTGAGGATGGCGCATGGTTTCAATTCTTGGAGTGCAAGATTTGATCTTGCATTTTGAATTTAAATATGCAAGTCGAAATTTAGGGTTAGAATATTAAGGTAATATTTTAATTATAAATTCAATTCCTCATGACTCATTCCAACCAATAGGGTTTGAGCAATCAAGATTTGGTTTCAAGATTTGATCTTGAAATTTGAATTTGAATTGCCTATTGAATTTTGAATTATAATATTAATGTAATATCATAAATCAAGATTTAAGGATTCCCTAAATTATAATGTTTAATTATTATATTCAAGATTTTAGGGATTCACTAATTAGATTAGTAATTCCCTAATTTTAGGAATGAATAAATATATATATGTATGCTCACACAAGTCGACTCAGGGATATATATATATTTTAGTGAGACTAAAATTTCGTCTAACCTAGAGAGAGGAGAATAGTTCAACTCACTCATTTTGTGTGCAAAAATTCGACTTAACCTAAAGGGTTTAGGGTTTGGGGCGATTTTGTGAGTGAAAAGGAAAGAGAGAGAATTCGACTAAAACCCTAAAAGGTTTAGGCTTGGGCGAATTGTGAAGGTGTTCATCTCTTGACTTTTGGTTTTGGTTTCTCAAGAAGAGTTCTTGAAGTTAGGCGCCACTTGTTCTTGTTGTTCAAGAATTGTTCTTGAACAGTCAAGATTCGTAAATACGGCTCCCGTATTCACTTGGGAAGAAGTGAAGGAGACTAGCACCTGGGCATCTGCCAAACTGCTCGTGTGGATCACCGGCAGAGGAAGGACACTCGCTCTGTGATTTCCCAACAAAGGATCCCCCATAATGAGACTTTGATGCCCAAGTTAATATTGTATAAGAGAGGCCAAAGATATTAGTGTTAGAGTATACTTGAAGAGGGTTTATATAATACTTTTAAAAGGCATTTGGGTCATCTTATTTGGGCTTGAACCAACTTGGTGGAAAAGCTCATACTAACCTTAAGAAAGGGGTCAGTCTCGATATTTCTTCTCATTAGTCTCCGAGGAGTGAGGTTTAACACTTTAGCTATTCCTTGATGGGTCTTCCTTGAAGAGTCTAGCTATTTCTAATCATCTCTTAACTAATGAAATAGATTTATTCTTCATAAACATTGTTGAACTAAGGGGAAGATTGAGCACATAAACTAATCTTTTAAGGAATATGTCCCGATGTTGAAATCTATCACCAAATTTATTGTCAACAAGATGTTTACTATCATATTTACTCTCTATCAGGGAAGAAATCACCTTCTCGGATATAGATACCACCGAATTTTCCATAACAAAGATACTAAAACAAGAGCGAGATTTGAAGAACTGAAAAAGCTAAAAACTAAAAAATTGAAACACTAAAAAAATACCACCAATCAAGGGAAATGGAACCAAATATGGCTAAACAACCACCTAACAAAGAGGACGCGCCCGTATATGCAATTAGGATCCTCTATAGTACTTTAAGGGTGTAGTGTTGAGAGAGAAAGGAATATGGTAGAGAGAGAAAGTGTCAGTGGGACCTACTTTCTCTCTCTACTTGTTCATTTCTCTCTCAGCACTACACCTATAGTGCACTATGGAGGATCCAAATTGTCCATACATGAGTTCATTTAAACAAGGGGATAGAAAGTAGGACGAGAAAGAGGAGTGGTACTGTCACAAGAGTGGCACTTCAGGTATGCTGCTGAGGATGACAAAAGATGACTGAAAGATGATTGGATCAGGGCTAATTAAAAGGGTTGTGCTATAAAATTGTGGGTAATAAATTCAGCCGTTGGGTTGAGATTTTATACTTTAAGATTCGTGTAAAATAATTTTTTAATTAGAATCCTCTTTTATCTTTTGTCATTTTTTAATTATTAAATTAGTCTCAAAATTATGATTTAATATTTAAATATTAAAAATATATAATTTTTTTTATAAACCTGAACTATTTAATCTCCATAAATAATATTTTAGAAATTAAATAGTCAATATTCATAAAGAAGACTAAAGATTAGAAATATATTTTTAATGTTCAAAAATTAAATCATAATTTTTCATATTCAAAAACTAAAAAATAAGTTTTCAGACTGTATTTTATATTTGAAATAAGAGCTAGTACCAATGAGGAACTCATATCTTCAAGTGTTTCCATATTTGAAATTAACAAAATAATAATTATTAATTGATATTTAAATTCATACCAAGTCAATGTATCAATCTTTGGATAATTGAAATATATGACTCGGTCACTAAAATATCGGATTATCAATGTTTTAGTTCTTGGATCAGATTCAAGAATTAAAATTATACAAATTCAATACAAATTAAAAAAAACAAATTCAATATAAATTGAAAAATAAAAAATATAAAATAGGTCAAAGTGCAAATTTGGTCGTATATCTTTTGCTAAATTCTCAATTTGTTCCTATATCTTTTTTTGTTGTACTTTTAGTCTTATATCTTTGCAAAAGGTCCCAATTTGGTCCCATATCATTTTTGGTCTCATATCTTTTAGTTTGGTTGCAAAATTCGTCTCATATCTTTACAAAAGGATCAATCGTTAATTGATCCTTTTACAAATATATGAGACCACTTCTACACCTGACTCAAAGATATAGGACCAATTCTGCAATGGACTCAAAGATATGAGACTAAATCTGTAACTAAAAAAGATATGAGATCAAATTGAAACCTCACCTAAAGAAATGGGACAAACAATGCAACCAAAAAAGATATATGACTCAATTGGGACCTAAGCAAAAATATATAAGACCAAATTTACACTTTAACCTATAAAATAAATTCAAATTCATAAATCAAATTATTCATAATCACGATATTTTCAAAACTAAATCATGTACCATTTTTAAATCTAAATTAGGATATCCAAGTAATGATTAATTCTTTCACTACTAATTCTCCACTTAAGGGTAAATAAATGAGAGACTTCAGAATACTTTCTATTTAAACGGTGTATTTCAATTATTTATATACTGATTTAAATATATTAGTGGCCTAAAATAGTGTATTTTCTAATAAAAATTATGAGAATATTATAAAAAATTTAATTATTGGGAGGCTGAAATGAATAATGTGGAAGAAAAATGAAGATATTAATAATAAAAAAAGAAGGGAGAGAGTATGTTGTTCACGTGGGTCCACTGTGTATGTAGTAGGAGTGGCCATGGCCATGATTAGCCTCCAATCTCCATCTTTCTCATATCAATATACAATATCATCACTCTCTCTCTTCTTTCTCTCTCTCTCTCTCTCTCTCTCACTTGTTCCTGTGTATCCAATTCTCACAAACAACCCTTGATCTTTGGATTAATAGAAGAATAGTCTGGTCGGAGATTTATGTGGGTGTTTTTCCGGCCACCATGTGCGGCGGCGGCGGCGGCGTCGTGAGGAAGAAGCTCCTCCTACACATCTCTCTCACAATCTCACTTCTTCTTTTCATTCTCATATGGGTTTGCTCCAATTCCTCTTCTCGGGTCGACCCGATTGAAACCCCATTTTCAAATAATGTTGCTCAAGGTCATCATGGATCCTCTTCTTCTTCAATCTCAAAAAACAAAGATCTGCTTCGTAAGTATTTCAGTGGAAGAAGAGCTTTTGCTTTTGCTTCTTCATCTTCTCTTTCTGTTTCTTCCTCTTTTCAGAACGATCCCTTCCATGAAACCAAAAGAAGAATTCCCAGTTGCCCAGATCCTCTCCACAATTAATTAATTAATTAATTAATTAATTAATTAATTATATTCTCCCCTTTTTTCCTAATTTCATTCCAATTCCAAATTTCCCCCCTTTTTTTTTTTCTTTCTTTCAATTTCTTCAATTATTAAGCTCGATCACCCAAAATACCCACGTTTTTCTCATCATTTTCTCTCTGCCCTCTCTGTTACTGCTTATTAATTCTTCACTATATATATGAGGGAAAACCGGGGGTATTTTGGTATATATTTTATCTGTAGACAGACCAAGTAGTCTTGTTTCTCTTCCATGGAGGATCCAGAGTATTCCAGATACATAGTTATATGGACCACATCTTCAATATGCTTCCTTGTGTATAGAAGCTGAGACAGGTTGAATTTTAGAGTATGTACCCTTTTTTTTTTTTTTTTTTTTTTTTTTTTNTTTTTTTTTTTTTTTTTTTTTTGTGTTTTTCACTGATGGGTTTCTAGCTAGCTAGCTACATGTAGAGAAAAATTGCTACTTTTGTTTTTTCCTGTGAGAGCTTAATTAAGAAGGGGAAGATTATATTGATGTTGAAGAAGAAGAGTGAGATGAAGAAAGCAAGTAAGCAGAAGCAGGGATAATATAGATTCATTGATGCCTTTCTTTCTTTTTTTTCTTTCAGTTTCAGTTTCAGCTATTGTATTTGTACCTAACTATACTTTCTAGCTACTATAACATTAATATTATCATTATATTTCTACTCCTTCCTTTCTTTTCCCAATGCAGGCAATATTGGATCAGCAATAATTATAACATAATATATTATTTATATACTATATATACTTTAATTTGCTAATTCTATGCTCTTACTGTTGTCAATCTGCTTGAATAGTTCATATCATTAAAAGTGGTAAAGATTAATAAATATATATTCTGATCACACACTTTATTGCACAGTCTGCAATTTCTGGGTCAACATCATCAACATCATCGTCTTTTACATGCATTTGGTAACTTGGTCACTGGTGAGTATATATATTCATTCATTTTAATTGCTCTAACATTGTGTTCCACATTCTCAACAAATTGGGGATTCTTCAATTTTGTTTCTGCACTTCTCTTCTTTCAAAATATTTGTGGAAGATTTTTTTGGAATCTCATCATCGATGCCATTGACTATTTTGGTCAGCAAATCTATCGCCCTTGATTTTCTTTGATTTTATTCATTTTCCCATGCTATTAAACTTATATAAACAACAGGTAAAGGATTGAATTTCTTCACTTTGGAATTGACTTCCTTAAATGTTTAGGAATGGATGGCAATACCTAAGGTCAAAAGTTCAATTTGTTGATTTGTTCTTTCAAAATTTGTTTTAGCCCATTCCGATTCATGTACATTTGTTAAAAAATGTAGATATGAATCTTTCTTTTAATAGCTTTTTCTTTTTATTTTTTGGTAGATAAGGATTGATTAGTAGTAATATCTATTTGTTATTCAATCACAAAACACACATCAGCTCGTGAAATTAGCTAGTAATAAGTGCCCTAGGATTATAAATATCTTAATTAAATACATAAATATAAAATACAAGGGAGTTCATCAATATTTTTAGATTTCAAAGTCTACCCTACAATTTAAAAGTGTTAAAGAGTAAAATATTAATAGGTTAAAACCACATCTTGGTAGAACTGAAGGGTGAGTTCTGTTATAATCAAATTTTCTCATTTGTTACACCATTAGTTGAAAACAGTTGGAATGACGATTTCTTTCTTATTTCTTTCTTATACATGTTTTAATAGGTGAGTTGACAAAAGAAAAAAAATATTTATTTTTAGCCACAAACTTTACGTTATTTATCGTTAATTTTTCTTTTTAAGAATTGACATTTTTTTTTTCTCTCCATCAATTTTAGAGATAATAGCAAAATCCAAATGGAATTACACTTTGGACTAACCATAAAAAAATGAAAAAGTTTGAAGACTTAAAACAAAATAAAAAATTCAAGGACTAAAATGAAATCTTGACCAATATTAATTAATAAATAGCCTTTTACTCGATTTTCAAATCAAATATCAGAATAAAAATATGACATTGAGATAATCACTAAAAATAATTTATTTTGGTGAATTATATATATCATTTATATGCAGTTCTCGGTTTTTTTATGTAATAATTTTCTACTTTTCTTTTATGGAGAAAAGTTGTAAAACGATAACAATAATTGACCTTTGTCTTGTATCCATTTGGATTATGAAGAAGATCATTAAATAATGCATATTTGGGATAAAATTATGTCAAACGCGCTCTAACATTATGCAAGCTAGCTAACAACCAAATAACTCATGATTCACAAGTTCCTTTATTTTTCCTCTTAAATTATTGGTATTCACTGTTTTTCCAAAAAGTTTATTTGACCTTAAGGAAAATGAAATAAGAACATTCCTTGTGCATATACAAGATTAGACAACGTAAGACTAAAAGAAAAAGGATGTTAAAATATGACATGAACATGATCTCTAAGTGGAGAAACTTTTGCTAACCAGGTTGCTTTTTTCTTTTTTATTTATTCTATTATTTTGGAGAAGGTTAATGAAACGTGATGTTTTATTATAATAGTATAGTGTAGATATAACATAAGAAAGATACTAATTATTTAACTGTATAGTACAAATGTAGTTGAATGTTAGGTGGATTGTAGTGATTGTATAGTAGTGCGATTTCAGAAAGTTTACCAGCAACGATGTTATAAAGAACTTTTTGTCCGCTACTAACAAAAGGGCCAAGAGACATGCAAAACATTTTCAGAAAAAGAAAAAGAAGGCATCAAAGAAAAAGTGTAATTTGGTTGAATTGAGAAAAGCAAATAAAATAACCACGTGAGTGTGATATAGTAATTCTTCACTTAGTCTGTTAATTAAATAATAGATGTTCGAATTTCACATTTAGATTTAGAAAGCAATATGTGGCGAGTTACTCTTAAGTAGAGAATCTGTGATAAAAAAATTAGTCACTACTCTCGGTGATGAATATTCTAACTTAGAACAAAAAAGAAAAGCAAACAAAATGATGAATTTTTTGTTGGATTTAATATATATACTTATATAGGCGTGATCAAGGTTTATTCATATATGACATGGATCCTTGCATTATCATTTTGGTGCAGTTTTGAGAGAGAAAGAGAGAGTTAGAGAGAAAAAATCAATGGGACCCACACATCACCACACTTCTCCTTCTAACTCTTCCCTTCTCTCTCTAAACTGCAGGAACTTCATACTTTAGAGGATCCAATCCGATTCATATATAGAGTTTGTATATAGGTAAGAACAAAAGAAAAGGTTGTGGGCTTGTCTTGTGGGCTTTGTGGTAGAGAGAGAAAGAGAGAGAGAGAGAGGGACCATGAGAGAGCATAGAAATCGATGTGGGATAGTGCCACGTAATATGCGGCAAAGAAGAGGATTTTAATAAAAGTGTGACAGTGATTCGTACTCTCTTACTTTGTCTGCTTCTATTTTGGATTTGGAATCAAAATCAGTCTCTCAAATATTCATTCATCATCTTCTTTGGATGCACTTCACTCCCTAGATATATTGCCTATGCTACCCACCTAAACTCCTAATCCTAAATCAACCTCTTCTGATCCTACATTAATCAAATAATCACCATTCTTTTCCTGCCAAATTTGTTCTTTTCTTAATTATTTGTTTATATTCACATTAATTATTATTATTATTTTGATGGAGTTTATATTCACATTATTATGTTATGTTAAGTTCAATACCTAAATTAAATAATCTTTTAATTTCAATTTCTTCTTTGCCCTTATTTGTAGCATGGGGTGACCTAGGACGCATCTACATGATTAGTATTTTTATGTAACAATGAAAATATTGTTTGATCATGACACTCATAGCACAGTATGTAACACTCACTCTTTATCCTTTTTTATTCTTACATGCAGGTCAGATTTTAATGTGTTGCATTTTAATCTATTAATCTAGTTCATACGCATCGTGAGAGCAACTTTTATGAAGTCTTTTTGGTTAAAAAGACTTTATTCGATAGGAATGACCTTCTAATCATGAATGATTTACCTCTCTACCTCATTTATTTTGGAGATGATGTTGCTGGAAGGAAATTCACTTTTAGAATAAGTGTAGGATGATTCAATTTGTGTTGTTTTCGATTTTGCACTTTTGTTATGGTTTACGGTGCCCTCTATAGCTTTTATTTGGATTAGTGTAATCTATATTTCACTCTTCTAATGTATTGATCTTTTTATGCAATGACACCCTTTTCTATGAAAATGTTGTTTGATAATCAACTTTAAGTGTTTGGTGTAGTAATATGCAACCTACACTTTAAATTGAGGGATTTAAATTTGAACCTTAGAGTTAATATTATTAAGAGGGCTTTACCTATTTATTGCCGGCCAAAATGAAATTAATGTTATTTATAAAAGAAGCTCATAATCTTACAAAAAAAAAAAAACACCTTTTGATCTATATATAATGTCTGGTGCGATAAGACTTTATATTTGGAGAGAGAGAGATCTGCCAACACTTTATTTTTGGAAATACATGTTTTTTTTGGGCCAAACAGAAAATTAAATTTCTACACGTACTGGTTCTTTGGGCTAGAAATAATAGGACCAAAGCAGGCCCAAACTCTATTGCTCTAGTGTTTTCGCACCATCTATTTCTGTATCAAATATTTTTATTGTTAGCTCAAAATTAAAGTTAAAATACTTACCTTGCCCAACATTTTATTTGGTGGAAAATTAGCCTAGAGTTTTTTTTTGTTTTTTTTCTTTATCAAATGCCTATTTGAAAGAAAGTAAATGAGAAAAAGAAATTTAATTGAAAAGGCTTTTATATTATCAAATGGGCCACGATATGATAATTAGCCTATAGTTTGTCTTTTTTAGAAAATTTACTTTTTCGTCTATGAATTTGTATTGAACTTTTATTTTTCGATTCTTAAGAATTAAATAATTGACAATCATAACAAATCAAAAATTAAATAATATATTTTTTTTTGCCAGAGAATTAAGTAATATATTTTGATAATTCAGAAACTAATTTGTTAATTCATTTAGTGTAAATTCAATCACTATATAATAAATTTTCTCTTTTTCTTCTTTTATAAATAATTCTATTAACTAAGTATCACGGCCCATTTAATCAATTTTTTTTTATCAAACTCATTTTTTTGGTTTGCTTTTTCTTACCATCTATTTTTATCTTAAGAAGTCTTAGCTTTTCAATACCAAAGAGAAAAAAGAAAAGAAGTCTCAACTTTTAGCATGTTATTATACACTATAGGTGCAGGTATGTTACTTCCTCCGTCCTTAAATCTCTGCCTTTTAAGGTTAATACACATAGACCAATAAAATCATTAATTCACTTAAAATGAAGAGAAATATGAGATAAAAAACTAAATTGCCCTTTTAAATTACTCCTAGTTACTCCCACCAATTCAACTTTTACTAACTATTTAATAGGGGTAAAATTATATAAAAAAAAATAGTTAATGTTCTCTTGATTTTGTAAAACATAAAATATTTTAGACAAAAAAAAAAACTCTCCAACAAGCAGATATTCAAAGACGGAGGGAGTAGTTCCATGTAAATTTCTTTGTAATTCCAAGCTACTATATATATGCATTGTTTGCACTTAAAAGTAATTTATGGAATTAAAGAAAGGTCTCTCTCTACTTGTTTTGAGGGAATTAAGACAATAACAATTGTTTTAGAAGATTGGTTAATTAGTTACTTGCGTCCTTTTTTTTTGGTTGCGTGATGAGTTTAGGAAGCTTCGTATTTTAGGGGCACTTATTTGTTTAGTTGCTAATTATTTATGCTATATTATATGTCTGAGGATCTTTATAGTCGGTCAAAAATAATATAATTAAAAATTATAAAAAAATAATAAAATCCTAACTCCAAAATACTACTGTGCCTCCAATTCATCGCTTTCCCCCCTTGTCTTTCTCTTTATTTTTATCTTTACTTTTTTTTTTTGGCCAAATTTAATTTTATCTTTCTGATCTATTTGGTTTGGGTATATTTTATTTTACCACATCGAATTGAAAAATGTAGTACAAATATAAAATTATGAATTTGTAGAACTTTAAAAAAGAAGCTAAAATTAGATTTGATATAATCAATATTTGAAAATCATGTTTGGTTTATGCAATATAATTAAGTGTAGGACTGTTGAAATTCAATTCAATCCAAACTTAACTAATACAATCTAATTTGAACCGATCATAATCATTATCTAGTCAGTTGAATTGGATGAAAAAGGATGAAAATTGATTTGTTTGGTTCAATTGGTTTTGAAAAAAAAAAGATCAAATTGAACTGAACCATATTAATATTTTAATTAAATATTATTTATATTATATTAAATAAAAAAATCCTTATCTCTAAATCTAATTTTCTCATTTCTTATTTTTTCTTACCTTGTCATCACTCACACCCTCAAAGCTCAGCCGCTCTTTATTTTACACTTCACACTTTCACACTTCAACCTTCTTTCATCACTTAATCTTCAACCTCCACCCTTCATCAAAATTCACAATTTCTAATCTTTTCTTATATTTTTTGAATTTTTATAGTTTTTATTTTTCATATTTTTATCTTAATAAATATATAAAAAATCGACTAAAGTCAGTTTGGATTGGTTCGGTTAGCTCAAAATGACTGGATTGATTGGATGACATTAGTTGTCATCCAATCTATTTGGTTCTGTTGAAAAAACATGTCCAAATCAATCTAAATCAAAGTTTGAACACCTATAATTAAGTGGAAAGAAATTAATGGATTTAAGACGTGCTTACCAGAGAAAAGGAAAAACCATGGGCGTATATCTTTATATATAGATATATAGACTAAAACATTATTTTAGTCCCTCATGTATTACCTTTCTCTCAATTTGGTCCTCCTTAAATTGGTCCCTCACAAATGTTTCCATTATCAAAGTTAGTCCCTCCATCTAATTTTCAACGGGGTTGGTGACGTGACATTGTTAAATGATGATGTGTCAAGTTAAATGATGATAGAGGCACTAACTTTGTATCATTTTTTAACAGTGTCACATCACCAATTTCGTTAAAAATTGGATGAAGGTACTAACTTTGGTAATGAAAACATTTGTAAGGGACCAAATTGAGGAAAAAAATCTTAAGAAAACCATATTGAAAAAAAATGTAATATGTAAGGGACCAAAATAGAATTTTAGTCTATATATATAATTGAATTCGGTTTTGCGGAGCCCACAGAGGCCTAATCACACACTCCAAACCAAAACAAAGTGGTTTCAACAAACGAAGAAGCAAACAAAAAGACAGTGAGTCACACAAAGAACGCACAACAAAGATTCTCCTGATTTTGGGGAGTTACGGCGTTTCCCTTATTATTATTAATTATTATAATTAGTTACACACTAGCATCCACATGGGCAGAAACTTATCACTGATCAGTTATTCATGGCTTCCCCACATGAGTCGATCATGATGATGCTGCAATTTCCATGCTCTCTTGATTTGTCATTTACCCTATCTAGCACAACTCATGCTTATCGAATTCGGTAATATCTCATTTCATTAGTGCCAAAACCTCAAATTGGTCACAAATGTATGGGATAGATTTCAAATTGGTCCCAAACTAATAATCATATCCTCTCGTTTCAAGTTTGAATGTGATGAATCTAAGGTTACTTTTGATGATTACTTTCTCTATATCTAGATAGAGCGGTCAACAAACGAAATCGACGCGGGGCCCAAAAGTGGATCGCTCGTTTCACATTCAAACAAGTGAAGTTTGTCATATCTCTCTCATTTCAAATTCGAATACGACGAGCTTGAAACCTATGAAGCATGGACACAGACACAGACACGTGACATGACACGAATACGAACACACCGACACACCAAATTTTTAAAATTAGATGCCACAACACGACAAAGCATATATATATATAATTAAAAATTCATAACTTTTGATGAAAACTTTAATAATTACAATATCTATTCATAATATATGTCATATGCGTCATTATTCTTTGTTTTTTGTTATGTTAAAGTCACAAAAATTGATCTTATATTCTGAAATTTATAAATTGGTATCGTATGGGTGTCATTCGTGTTTAACAGTGACACGCTCTCAAAATGAAGTGTTCATGCTTAATTCATAGCTGGAAACTATATATGTTTTAACTCTTGAAGAGGTTTTTTCTCTATTTAGTTAGGACCATTAGCGACAATTGACAAATAAGGTCAAATCAAGTGTCAGAAATAGCTTTGGGACCAATTTAAGAAATTATAGAAATGCGTATGACCAAAATATGAATCCCATACATTTGGGGTCCAATTTGACGTTTTAACCTAAATTAATTGATCACTCTACTCCTTCCCAAAATTGACATATTAGCCCTTGCATTTTTGTTCCACGGAGGACATGTGGCAATGGTAATTTAGAATTACATGGTGGGGTATAATGGAAAAAAACACAGCAAAAAATGAACAACCCGAAAAACCCATAAAGAAGCAAAAACCATGTGTCACAAGGTGCAGGAGTAGTACTACCACTCGTTTCGTTGCCAATAAATAGTGAAGCAGTCTTGTAGCTAGCCATAACCATACCCATAGGTGGTAGCTAGTAGTTAAGTTAAGGATGAGAGCGAGTTGCAATGGGTGCCGCGTGTTGCGAAAAGGGTGCAGCGAGGACTGCATCATCAGACCGTGCCTTCAATGGATAACCTCGCCGGAGGCTCAAGCCAACGCCACGCTGTTCCTCGCTAAATTCTTTGGACGCACTGGTTTGGTGAATCTCATAAATGCGGCGCCTCAAGAGTTTCGTGCAGCGACTTTTAAGTCGTTATTGTATGAGGCGTGTGGGAGGATTGTGAATCCTGTGTATGGTTCTATGGGTTTAATGTGGATGGGTGAGTGGGCTCAGTGCGAGGCAGCCGTCGATGCGGTCATGATGGGATCCGAGATTAGTCAGATCGTGGGGTGTAATATTCGCCACGTGTCGAGAGTGGAGAGTGGTGGTGGTGATGACGTGACGGCGGACACCAACAACAACAAAAAGAAAAGGAAGAAGGTGAAAGCAGGAGGTGGGAAAGTGATAAAGCCGGAAGCACGTGTAGGAGGGGTGGATTGGTCGAAACTGTGGAAATCCGACGGCCAGGAACATCAGAATCATAATGACAATGGCAATGAGAAAGAGGCCGTCGATTTGAATTTGAGTCTTGCTACAGCACACCCAACTTATGATGATGTGAATCGTCCCAATCCCATACCTACAGAACACATACAATAAATATTTTCATATTATTATTATTATTATTATTATTATTATTATTATTATTATTATTATTATTATTATTATTAAATTTTGTGTTTCTTTGTTTCGTTTTACATGAGGGATTGTGTACTCTACAACTTAAGGCAAGTATGTACCAAAAAAGAAGAACATAAGGCAGGAAAATATTTGCAAATTTAGATAGTCATAGCACATATTTCATATAGTTGAAAAGTTGAAGAGTTGAGGGTTGAGTTGAGAAGTATGTCTTTTCTTTAAATATGATGGGCGCCGCCACACTAACCACACACACACCCCCTAAATCAACGAATCATATCCAGTATCAACCTACCTTTTTTTTTGTTGCCATACTTTTAAGAATTTCATATTTATTATTATTATTATTATTATTATTATTCCATTTGATCAACACAACTACTATATATATGTGATGAATGAGAGAAATTGTGTGTATTATTCATGAAAAGGATAGGGAACTTATACAAGAGTTGAAAACTATTCTAGGAATCAAGAAATAAATAAGAATAAATATAATGCTACAATCAACTCCTAATTGATATTCTAATTAATACAATATTCACAATACTCCCTCAAGCTGGAGCATATACGTCATAGGCACCAAGCTTGTCACATAAATATTTAATTCGAGGACCTTTGAGAGAATTAGCGAGAATATCTGTCAGCTGATTGTTTGAATTGACAAACCAAGTAGCAAGACAGCAAGACTGAATTTTCTCTCCAATAAAGTGACCATCAATTTCAATGTGTTTGGTCCTTTCATGAAACACTGCATTTGAGGCAATGTGCATAGCTGCTTGGTTATCACATACCAGCTCCATTTTGTGTATGTCTCTGAATTTCATCTCTTGAAGAACTTGTTGTTGGGAAATCACAGAGGGAGCGCAGCGGAAGAAATTAAAAATTTTGGACTAAAACGCAAATAAAACTAAAAGCTAACTCTGTGATTCCTTCCAGGATCCACTAACTATGTTTATACCAGATTAGAAAAGATGTTTACCTAGTTTTGATCGGTGACTTATCGTATTCGCGAATTTGAGAAGTCCACAGAGTGTCCTTCCTCTACCAGTAATCCACACGAGCAGTTTGGCAGATGCCTAGGTGCTAGCCTCCTTCACTTCTTCCCAAGTGAAAACGGGAACTCTATCTATGATTCTTGAATAATCAAGAACTGTTCTTGATTATCAAGATTGATTGGGAAGTACTAATATTATCAGGTGCAGGTCCAATTCTCTTTCTTCAAGAAAATCGACTCACTCTCATAATATTAGGACTAGGCGATTTTTCACTCTCTATAGATGCTCTAGGCGAAATTCTTGGTCTGACCAAGAATTGATCTGTGTTGTGAGTTATCTCTGAGATAGGCGCCTAGTGCCTCTATTTATAGTGTTCTCATTCCTAGTTTTAGGGAATCCTAATCCAATTAGGATATCTCTAAGATATGGGATATCTTTTAGATATCTCAAAATATCTTTTGATTTATAATATTAAACTTAATATTATAATTCAAAAATAAAGCCCAATTTTCGAATTTGACCTATCCAAGATCAAATCTTGGATCAAATCTTGATTTGCTCAAATCCTATTGGTTGGAATGAGTCATGAGATTTTGATTTTATAATTTAAATATTACTTTAATAATTAAATATAAAAATCGACTTTAGCCTAGACCCAAACTCTAAAATGCAAGATCAAATCTTCCATCCCAAGAAAGGGGGTAGGCGAAATTCTCATGGAGTTTTTGGAGGAATTTTATAACAACCCAAACTCCTTAGGTAGTTATAACTAATTCCTAACAATTTTGAATAAAAGAATTACCTTAATATCTTTTAATTCAAATCCTATATCTTTTCCAAAAGATATTTATCTTATCTTTATTTAATTAATAAAAACAATTTCTATTAATAAAAACAAAGATAATGAGGCGCCACCCTCATCCTTTTATTTCCCAATTTTAGTGAATTTAATAAATCAATAATTCCCTAATTTTTAGGAAACTTATTTAATTTATTTATTCACTAATATTTTAATTGTAAAACTATTTAACAATTAATTTAAATTTAAATTTGTCCAACAAATTTAAAACCTCAATCATAGATATTTATTTAAGACAAGATTTAATGTCCTAAGACATTTAACTATGTCCTAAATTGTGTCACCTAAGTGACTCACGAATTAACCCTAATTCGTGTCCCAAAAATTAGCATCTTGATCCTGCTCATGTGTGACCCAGCAGGCCTCACGTGAAGTTGGCAGCAAATCATCTTTATGATTCACAAGTTGTGAGCGGACTCTAGCAAGCCATCACAACTACCCAAAACACGGGAGTTATCGCTTTAACGTTTTAACGATTTAACCTAAATACCACCTTGTCATAATTCCTATTGTCTCACGATATTTTGGTCATGGATCAGGCACGGGAATGTCATCCAAAATCCAAACCACAACTTTCTCGATTTCCTGAGTTAGTCCCAATTCCCAGCGTGGCCACGCATTTCTTGGACAGACTCATCGAGGGCGCCAGTTAAATATCTCTCATCTTAAATGAGGGACAAAATCCCATCTTGGTCAACCACATTCCTTTGCACGGTAATCAACCAAACCCGTACCTAGCCTGTATGGCTACCCTGCTACGGGTAACGTTGGACTAGGCCAAAGTTTGACAACTACAATGCCGGAATAGTCAAGACCTCAGGTCTAAGGCTATCGTGACAGGTGTACAGGAGAGGCTCGCTTATGACTAAACCCATGCAGGACTCTCCGGGTCGGTCCAGCAATTTGTAACCCTTACAAAATTGCACCATGGCTCTCGAGAAGCATCTAGTGCATGTATCTCTATACACCGAGGTCATGCTGGTCTTAGTTCATTTACGTTCCCACGTGAATGATCGACCAGGGACAGTTTTAGATTTAATTATCATATAATTAATCAAGGATTGTTATCATAGTAAACACGCTAATAATATGATAACCATTAATTTATCTCCATAAATTAATTAATATGTTCAAAACATATTTATAAAATGATTGGCCCTAGGGCACAATCTCCAACACTTGTTTCAACCATATCAGTTCACAAGTTGTTAAAGCCATAGCACGATACTTGCTTTTGCACTAGACCTTGCAACCACATTTTGTTTCTTACTTTTCCAAGATATTAGGTTACCCCGAATTAAAACACAATATCCCGATGTGGATCGCCTATCATCTGGTGAACCAGCCCAATTAGCATCTGTAAAGCCAACAATTTGAGAGTTTCCTTTATTCTCATGTAATAATCCCTGTCCCAACGCTCCTTTAATGTAGCGAAGAATTCGAACAACGGCATCCCAATGACTATCACATGGGGATTGTAGAAACTGACTGACTACACTCATAGCACATAATATGTCTGGACGAGTGATGGTGAGATAATTCAGTTTTCCTACATGTCTTCAATATTTTTTAGGATTATTTATCAACTCCCCTTGTCCTAAATAGAGTTTAACATTTGGATCCATTGGAGTTTCAATTGGTTTACAATTCACCATGCCCGCCTCTTCTAACAAGTCAAGTGCATTCTTCCGTTGTGAAATGGCCACACCAGTATTAGATTGGGCAACCTCAATTCCCAAAAAATAGTTGAGCTTTCTCAAATCTTTAGTTTGGAAGTGGTTACACAGATTTTGAAATACAGAACTGAATCGGCCAAACTAAACTCTTGGGGATTGCTTGAGATTGTAAAGAGAGAGGCGAAGTCGACATACTTTCCTATACTCCCATCTGAGCAACAAATCTAGGTGGTTGCTTGATCAGACCAAATCTTGCTATGTTATTTGGGCTTTGTTTTTTAGTATCTTTTAACTATTAATTATTGCGAAAATGACCATTTGATATGTTAAGATTTGTACCAAGGTGATGTACTGAATTAACGCTTAAAAGTGCTATTTTGTGGTATTTTATCATATTATGAGACAAGTGCTACTAAATGGTATTCTTAGTAGTTTCAAGACCTCATCACAACAAAAGACAAGCATTAAAGCATAACCGAAGGATGGAGCAATCAGCTGAGTTAAAGCCAAGTTCAATGAACTTGCGCCAGAATTTGCGCCGGCGACCCAAGTGACGGCGGAGATGCCACGTTACCAATGCATCCCAGAGCTTCTAAAAGAAAGATTTGATTTGCGTTATTTTGCATCAAGAATTTGATCCGTTGGAAATTACCACGGTGCACGTGACTTTTTGCCCAAGTAAATATTTGATAACGTCCAAATCTCAGATATCAAAGTTGTTAGAGAAAATTGAGGAAAATCTCTTTGCGTCGTCACACTGCGCCGGAGGCGCCGATGATGACGCAGTCCGAAACTTTGCCTATAAATAGCTTGTCAATTCCAGAGTTCAGGAGACACTTTTCATATCTCAAAAAACACGTCGTTACTCTGTCGAAATGACGAGTTACTAATCTTTCAATATCGCGAGGAGGAATCCGACGATTTAGCTAGAGTTCATCAATCTTCATAAGGGAGTAGTTGGTTTTGTTATGATTTATGTATTTTCATTAGTTCATAGATTTTATGATTTATTGTTAATACATTTAAACAATTAGTTTTAAGAATTCTACTTTACGAATTATTGGTTTAATAAAACGTATTTGTGCTTATCATCTCATAGTTTTGAGTGATAGATTCTAACTCTCATTTGTCACCATTGCTAAAGTTATCTTCGAGGTTATCGTTTATGATTTAGGCGATTGGCTTCGTTATCATAATCAAGTCACCATATCTCCATATTCTTATTGAACAAGGAAAGCCTATCGAAAATTCCATCCCTTCGGTATGTTCTTTATTATTATTCATCTTAACTACTTTATCTTAATCACAATTTAATTTCGCTCACAATTCCCATTTATTCTTGAAATGAGTTCCGCGAGAGATCGACCTTGAATTGTGTACTATATTATATCTAAATATAATATTCGGGCATAGCTTTAGTATTAATTTGATTCGAGCATTTACGACGAGTGCTCGATCAAATTTGGCGTCGTTGCCGGAGAACTCGTTTGAGTTTACGAATAATTGTGTGAGTTCTTAGAATTTAGGGTCTGCATTCCTATAATTTTCATAATAAAAACTGCATTAGATCTAGGTTCATACGAGGATTGCATTTGCATCTTGTTTATTTTAATTGTTTTCTAATCATTTTTGTTTTTAATAAATAAATAAAAAAATTTATAAATTTCAAAAATTAATTTTTAATTTTGATTCTTGAAAGATTATTGTTAAATTAAATTTTGATTAGATTTTTTCAGTTAAAAATCTGATTCTTGACTAGATCTTTAAAGTAAAGATTTCAATTTAAAATATTTTTAAATATATTTGTAATTTTTGAAACAATATTTCAATTTTAAATTATTTGTTTACTTATTTTTGAAAAATAAAAAAATAAAATAATAATAATAAAATTAATTAAAAATAAAGATCCTTTAAAATTTGAAATCTTGATTCTTTTAAAATTCTTTTAATTTGATTTTTGAGTTTATTATTTTATTTAAAAATATGCTAATCTTTTCAAATTGGTTCTTGATCGAATCTTTAGGATTAAATTTTTTGTTTTAAATATTTTATTTTAAAAATATATTATTTGAATTTTCGTTTTTATTTATTATCATTTATTATCTTTTTTTCAATTTATTTTATTTTTAATTTTTAATTTTCAAATTTTTATTTTAATTTCTTGATTCAATAAAATGTTTATTAATCAATTTATATTATTTTTGAAATTTGAATTAATTATTATTTATATAATTTTATTTTAATTATTTCAATTTTAGTTTATTAAATTTTATTTTCTTAATTTTTAAAATTCAATTTATATTTTCAATTTAATTTATTAATTTATTTTTCATTTATTTTATTTTATTTTATTTTTTTGGTCAAACAAGCTATACGGCATACATCAGGGGTGATAACCACCCAAACAGAGGAGAACAAGCAGGAAAATTACATTAGTCGGTTAAAACAGAAGTTTCCTACGCTCCTGAACAAAGCTAACCAAAAAGGTAGCCCCTACATCTCTCCAGCAACACACAGGAGAGACAAAGCAGGATTACCGGCCGGCTAATCCAGAGGAAGATGATCTGCAAACAGCCGCATCCGACAAAAGAGCAGCCCTGATATTTACCGGCAGCATCCACGCCCACGAAAGCGCCAGCTGGTTCCGAATAACCAACTTAGACACCAAATCTGCCACACTGTTTGCAGTTCGTCTCGCCCACTTCACCGATAACCCCGGAGTCTGCTGCAGTAGAGTTTTGATAGAGTGAATCCTGCTAGCAATGCGCCAAGGGGGGAAGGTTCATAGCAGGCTTTGCAAACCTCTAAACAGTCAGACTCAACGATGCCACTGGTAATGCCCACGGAATTCGCCACCAGAAGACCAAAAAGCATAGCCTCCGACTCTACTTCCAGCGCCGAATAGCACCCAAACTTCCTAGCAAAACCAGAAATGAAGACCCCTCCACAGTCCCTGACAATCACTGCCAGACCACCCAAGGACCTATGCACGTCGAACGTAGCATCCACATTGACTTTGAAAGTACCTTCAGGGGGAGGGGTCCAACGGATATCCGCCTGGGGGACAGGCAGAGGTCCGGCGGATATCCCCGGCCCGGCGGATATCTTCGGACCAGCAGATATCCCCGGACCTAACGCCGGAGTCTGCTGGGCGGATAGCATGAACCCCAGAGTCTTCGGATGCAGTCACAATAGCTCTCCTGGGGTCCACCCCCCGCCCATCAAAAACAAATTTGTTTCTTTCCACCCAGATGTACTAGAGTGTATAACAGAAGACCGACAGAGCATATTCATCGTTCCCATGAGCATCTCGAAGGAGGCGGATTTTATTGAGCGCCCAGTCCCTCATATCAGCATGAATGTTGTCCTCAGATACCAGCTGCAACGGGGATCCAAACCAGACTAGTTTTGCCCAATCACACTCTACGAACAAATGAAGGGTCGTCTCCGAAGCCTTCTGGCAGATGGGGCATATGGCATCCCTTCCACATTTCCTTGACAACAGATTCACTTTTGTTGGAAGGCTATTCGATAAGAGTTTCCACATAAAATGCTTTATTTTGGGTTGCACATTGGCATTCCAAATAGACTTCCAGATCCAGGCTTGGGAGTCTAGAGAAGAAGGGGATGGCCTATGCGGATTTAGTAGCTCAGAGGCAATAATATGGTATCCTGACTTGACCGAGTAGCCTCCATCTATAGCAAAAGGCCATATGGGAGTGTCCTGAGCAAGGAAGTCGTGTATTGGAGTCGCCTTAACCCCTCTCCCCACCTCTTCAGGGAACATAGATCTGATTTTGGCTTCATCCCACCTCTGCTCATCATCCTTCATCAGATGGGCAACCCTCACATCATCCCCACCCCTCGGAACTTGCCATATCCTGTGCCCAGAACGAAGCCATCGATCAGCATAGATCCTGACATTAGCTCCATCTTTGATCAACCAAGCCTTATGCCGATTTATTACCTCTTTCCCCTGTATAAGGCTTTGCCAGCACCATGAGGCGCCATGCTTCCTTTTGGCATCCCAAATTGATGAGGAGGGGAAATAAATGCTCTTTAATACTTTTGCCAATAGAGCATTAGGATTACTGTGAATTCGCCAAACCTGCTTCCCTACTAGAGCCAAATTCATAGCATGTAGGTCTCTAAACCCAAGGCCACCCTCTCTCTTAGGGCGGATCATATAATCCCAGCTCTTCCAATGGATTCCCCTCTCTCTGCCCGCTTGCCTCCACCAAAATCTGGCGATCATGCTTTCAATCTTCTTACAGAAAGACTTGGGCAGCACGAAGAGGGACATGACATAGTTTGGGATTGCCTGGATAACTGATTTCACTAGGACTTCCTTCCCCGCCGGAGAGAGGAACCTTTCCTTCCAGCCCTGCAAACGATCCCACACTCTGTCTTTTAACCACGAGAGAGCCTGAGTTTTGGAACGTTGCCATTCCCCGGGGAGACCGAGATATTTGGAGGATCTGCTTCCTTGCTGCATGTTGAGGATGTGGGCAATCCGACTACCAGTCCTATCATCCACCCCTCGGCCAAACATAATAGTGGATTTGGCAGTATTAATTCTCTGGCCCGAAGCAATGGAGTACTTGTTAAGGATTGCCTGTAGTTGATAAGCCTCTGCAATTGAGGCCTCGGAAACGAACATTGAGTCATCCGCGAATAACAAGTGATGGATAGAGGGGGCAGACCTAGCCAAAGAAATTCCGGAGATCAGGTTCCGGCTATAGGCATCATTCATTAAGCAAGATAAGCCTTCCGCTGCCAGGATGAACAGATATGGAGATAGTGGATCTCCTTGCCTTAATCCCCGCTGAGGAGTAATCGAATGGCCCAAGATACCATTCAGCTTGACTTGGTAGGAAACAGAGGAGACACATTCCATAATCATCTGGACCCAATGGTGACTGAAGCGGAATGCCAGCAAAACTTGTTTAATATACTGCCATTCCAGTCTATCATACGCTTTGCTCATATCCAGTTTCAAGACCATCGACTTAGCGCTCCTACTATTCTTCCTTTTTAGTGAGTGGAAGATTTCGTGAGCAATAACAATATTGTCTTGTATTTGTCTCCCTCTTATAAAACCACTTTGATTCTCTGACACCAACTTCCCAAGGATTCCCCTCATTCTGTTCGCCATCACCTTGGATACTATTTTATAGATGAAATTGCAGCAGCTGATCGGTCTAAATTGTCCTACCTCCTCCGGATGATCAACCTTTGGCACTAACGTGATCTGAGTAGAATTAATACCCTCCGGCGGCTTAGCCGAACTGAAAAAAGATCTTACCACCTCGATTACATCCGCCTTGACAGTCTCCCAATTGTGTTGAAAGAACAGCCCATTCAATCCATCGGGTCCAGGTGCTTTATGGGCCCCCAGATCGAAGACGGCTCTCTTCACTTCCCCCTCTTCAATGTTCCTCAAAAGTTCTCTATTCATTTCCTCATCCACCTTTGGGCCAATCAAGCTAGTGATGCTGACGATGTCAGCTGGGTTGGAGGATTTGAATAAATCCTCAAAGTGATCGTTGATCATCCCCTCCAACTCTCCCTGATCAGTAATCCAGCCCCCCTCCCTGTTCCTGAGTCGTGTAATTTTGTTGTGCTGTCTTCTTTGGATTGTGGATGCGTGGAAATATCGGGTATTTCTATCCCCCTCCCTCAGCCAGTTCAGTCTAGACCTTGCTTGCCAGAATCTTTCTTCCTGGTCCCACAGCCTTTCTATTTCCAATCTGCATTGGCGCTGCTCTGTCAGGTTTTCTAGCGTTGCGGGGGCGTTTGAAAGCTGCTGCATCTTTCTCTTCATTCTCCTAATCTCAATATCCACTCTGCCAAAATTCTGTCTACTCCTGTCCATCAGGTGCTTCGTGACCCCGTCAATTTTCCCCCTTATACTCCTTGACCTCGGATCACCCCATCCTTGGCAGATAACATCAGGAAGGCCAGCCTTACTCTCCCGATAACTCTCATACTTGAAAGTCCGAGGCAGCCTTCTTGCTTGTTGGTCCAGGCTCACCATCAGCGGGGAGTGGTCAGAGCCAATTGCCGGGAGAGCAGTGGCACAAACATCAGGGAACTGAAGAAGCCATCTGGCGTTGACCAGTACCCTGTCTAACTTCTCCCGAACATTACCGGTCAGTCTATTATTACTCCATGTGAATTTACAGCCTTTGAGTTGCACCTCCACCAACCGGTTCTCATCAATGAAGCCTCTAAAATCTTCAATTTGCCGAGGATCATGAGGTCTAATCCCATCCTTCTCATGCTGATAGAGTATTTCATTAAAGTCACCCAAGCAGATCCATGACACGTCAACACCTGGATTGCAATTTGATAAAAAATTCCAAACATTCTAACGAAGACCAGGATCCGGGTCCCCATATACTCCTGAGAAATAAAAGGAAGGCTTCATATCCTTCATATCCACTTTAACATGGATGCTATATTTACAACTAGACAAAATAGTTACATTTATATCCGACTTCCATAACAGAGCAAGGCCGCCAGACCCACCATTGGCTTCAACCGTAAAAACATTATCAAAAGACAAAAGCCTACATAGATGGGCAACTTTGTGCCTCCTAGCCTTAGTTTCACACAAAAAAAGTAACCTCGGAGTGTACTGGGAGGTTAACTCCCGCAGAGCCTTAACCGTAGAGGCCACTCCAATTCCTCTACAGTTCCATCCGATAATGTGACTCATGGCCCCCTGTGGGGCAGATCAAGGCCCGCCACCCCAGCCTCAGAAATTGTCGTGCTTTCATCCTTTCCGGTGTCCATCTCCTCCTCCCCGGCCATCTTCTTCTTCTTACTGCTTTCCGCCTCCTCTCCTTCATTGCCCCTCAGACGTTTCAACGAGAGACTAGTCAGGAGAGTAGTCGCCAGACCTTCGGTCACTCTGGTCTTTGCTAAATCTGCTCCACTCTCCTCGTCATCGGCATCCTCCGTCAGTGTCTCCTCCGGAAACTCTACTACATACTCCGTCTTCCTCGTATCTTTCTGCTTCACTCTGGGCCGCCAAACCACTACTTCAGAACCTAGACATGGGCCCAAACCTGATGTGGTTCTCGGCTGTGTGAGTTTAACTTTACACATTGCTATTTGGTTTAAGTCCAAGCCCATATCCAGGTCTAACACGCCCCCCTCACTCCCCGATTTCTTCTTTGGCATTTCTGGGCTTTTAACATCCATTATGATGACCGGTTCCTTGAGCCCAATATCCTCCTTTTCTATGCCAAGACTGTCAATATTAAATGGGCCCAGACCTAGCCTTTCAATATTCTGCTTCAGGTCCACAATAGTCGCACTTGGGCCTGGTTTTTGAGATAAGTTAGGTGGCCCAATATCTTTCCCCTCAACCAGCGATCCAGTTTGGCGTCTCACCCCGTACACTTCCTTTTTGCTTCTTTCTATGTCCTTCCTCCTGCTACTTACTTCTTGCAGTGATTCATCAGTCACCTCAATCACCGACTCCTACGCCGCCGGTACTTTTTGGGTATGGTTTCCTGTACCCCTATTCGTACCTTCACCAACCGCCATCTTATCCCTGCTGTACTCCCTAGTACTTTCCCTGCTCCGATCGTACCTTCCGTCCTGAGCCATCACGTGTTCCTCCCTTTCCCCTCGTGATTGCTGCCTCATCTCGAGGATCACCGCCGATCGATCCTTCAGCGGTGGTACTCCCAGCGCAGGGCTATAACACGGTCGTTCCGGATTCCACGGCGCCATCACCCGTTCTACATTGCACTCCCTTTTTCCATGCCCTATCCTTCCGCAATTGTAGCAAAAATCTTGTAATTTCTCGCAGTGAATCCAGATCTAGGTTTTCGGGAGGTTTTCCCGTGGAAGCCAAAATCCTGGAGGCAATGGTTTTGTAATATCAACGTGCACTCTAGCCCTCATGAACCCTCGCACTATGCTGTTTCCGGAGAAAGGGTCCTGCACTTCGACAACCTCTCCCGCCCTCTCTGAAATCTTCCTGGCATTGTTAGTCGAGAACCACTCCAATGGGACTCCATGAGTCTGAATCTAGAACGGGCAGAATGTGAAGTCCACCTCATGGATGGTTAGCTCCGGAGTCCAGTATTGTAAGCAGAGTAGACTCCCTAGGATGTTCCAAGGTGCCCCCGCCATGATCTTCCGAGGAGTAGAAGGCTCTTGGAAGTTGAAAAGATAGGTATTTGTGGCAAGATCTATAATTGCTAAACCTTTCGGCGAACCCCAAATTTTAATAATCATCTCCTTCGTTACTTTCCTGTTAAGCGCCTTGTCCGTTATGATCCTTCCTATCAAAGCACTCATTGCTGCTTCAACGGATCGCGTCCTATTATTCTCTAGCTGAATAACCTCACCCTCCTGGTCTCTCATTCCCCTCATTTCCATACTTTCGAATACTGAACAAACCGCAGTCCTCACCCTCTCCCAGATGATAGAGGGAGAACACTCTCGCCAACTCAGAGAGAAGAACACTCTCAACTCAGAGAGAAGAACCCCATTTATTTTATTCTCTATAATATTTTTTAGTTCTTTTAATTGTTAGTTTAGGATTTCAAACTCTTTAGTTCTCTAAGGCATAGGATAGAACAAACTTTTAGAAAAACTTGGACAAATTTAGGAACATGACTACTCTAGATAGAACAGACTTAGGAATAGTGAACTTAGACAAGAAAAATCAACCTAATTTGAAGAACTCTATTAGAGACGCTTCGTAAACCGATGTGCATTACGAGGCAAGGTATAATGCGCTCCCCCAATTTCAAACTGAGTTTGAAATTAAGGGACCATTGTACAAAGGACTGCCTAAGTTTCACGGTTCGGACGATGAGAACCCACACTCTCACCTAAATGCATTATATTTGCATTATCGAACCTTGAAACCTATAAGAGCCAAGGTTGAGGAGGTGATGTGGAAAGCCTTCCACATCACTCTTGAGGGAAAAGCTTTGGAATGGTATACTCTCTTGGCTACCTACGATCATAACGCATACTCCTCTTGGGACAAATACTTCCTTGAAGCTAGAGCCTCAATTGGAAGGAAGGAGATATTGTCCGTGGAGCGACGCGAAGAGGAGTCATTACTAGATTATTTAGACCGATTTCAAGAATGGCTACGCAGGTGTCCTAACCACCATCATAGTGAGGAGAGCTTGGTCGAATACTTTTATAATGGAATCTTCCCATAGGAAACCAATCATATAGATGCATTAGTTAATGGACCCGTCACTTAGTAGGATGTAGAAGCAACGTGGGAGCTGATAAGAGAGATCACCCACAGGCAACATAACCGAAGGAGGGTAAGGAAGGATAAGACTGCCGACCTGATGGAGATCCTTGAAAAACTCACTAAGGAGGTGGAAGAATTAAAGGCAAAACGACAAAATTATACTCTCAAAACACAAAACCCACCTCGAGTAGCTTTGGTCGAACACAAATGTAAGGCTTGTGACAACAATAGAGGTTATGAGGAGGTCACAGCTGTAGGATTACAAAATAAAAACCCTTACTCTGACGAGTACAACTCTGATTGGGGAGGTCAACCTAGTGTTAGGTGGAACAAAAACAACCAAGAGTACCATAGTTATCCCTCCGGAAACTCCTATTGTAATAACAACTTAGATGATAAGTTAATGAACTTAGAGAAACTGTGTGATGGCCTAGACAATAGGGTTACGATATTGAATGAGTATGTCACTGACTATGAGAATTTATTCAATGAGAGGATAACACAGTTAAGTGGGAACATATCCTCCACTACTGTGATCGACCCTAGAAGTCTGAACACCGTAACACTTCGCTCTAGGAAGGAACTAGAAGAACCAAGAGACCTTAGGAATGAACAAATAGAGAAGGTAGTCATAGATAGGAATCAAGCTAGCCAATCCAATGTAGTTAATGCCATAACTCTTGGGAGTGGAACCCAACTTGTAGGATCAGCCATAGAAGCTGCTGACAAGGAGCCAAAGCAACTTGTTGTGCATACATCTAAGGAACGTAACATAAAAGGGATTAAGGACGAGACTAAAGAGAGCAAGCCTCTAGAAAGCGAAGAAAATGGGTACATATCCATAGTGGAAAGGTACCCCGCGCATGCAAAATTCTTCAAGAGCTTCCTTGATAATAGGAAGGAGGAAGTTCCCACAAAGGAGGAGAATGGGAAGAAGGAAGATCCACCAAAAATGGATTGGAGAACAAAAATAGAGGATTTACCCTTCTCACGCGCTCATCTCATGACTAAGGAACAATTTGAGGTGAAAAAGGACGAAGAGATCTTAAACTTCTTTATTCAGTTGGAGATCAATATGCCTTTGGTGGAGCTAATAAAGAAAGATCTGCAATACGCCAAGGTACTAAAGGAATTGAGTAATAGGAAAAGGGACACCAGTTCCAATAGAAAATGGCGCTTGACCCCAGAAGTTTCCGCTCTCTTCAACCCACAACTTGCGACCAAGTATATGGATCTTGGTTCTTTCACCATCTCTTGCACTATTGGAAAAGCCATGATTAAAAGAGCTTTGCTAGATTTAGGAGCATCTATCAATGTGATGCCCAAAGCTGTATACGAGTCCCTAGGAATCAAGACTCTAAAGGACACGGGCATGACTTTGCAACTAGTTGATAAAAGCAGGCACCCACTAGGGATTGTGGAAGATGTTCTTGTTAAAGTCAAGAACTTAGTTAAACCGCAGATTCTTATGCATTAGATATGGACAACGGGAAAGATAATGACTCCACCCTCATCTTAGGTAGACCTTTCATGCGGACTGCTAATGCAGACGTTAGCATGAAGGAAGGAAAGATCACAATGGAGGTTGGAGACAATCCGATTTGCTTTAACATATATGAGCATCAGCCTAGCAAAGATCTCAGCCTTAGTTCTCTCTTCGAAGGTGATATCCAAGAATCGGATGACGATCTCGATCTCACCTCACTCTTTAGCCTAGGACATAAGGAACCTATCCCTAGCATACAATCGACCTCGAAGACATGGATCTTGGTTCATTCTTCAAGGAAGAGAACTCTACTAAGAATAATTTTGCGCTTAGTCCGGTCAAGCAAAATCACATGCTAGACCGAAAGCCCGTCAAGCGTGTTTCTAAGATTGATTGGAAATACCTAAAGAAGAAATACAAGCTTGAGCGGAGAACTGTTAAGCAAAATTCTAAGCCTAATAGTAAGAACACTATAGCAAGATGTTGTAGTGTGAGCACTATCACACCTATAAAGATGGCTTTAGGAGGGGACGAGATAGGCATAGAGGACCTTGATTGCCCAATCTCGAAGGAGTACACACCCACTCATTTATCCCCTTGTTCTTGCAAAGAAAGCACATGTGCTAAGTGCCTATCTATTAAAGAATGCCTCTTTGACCTTGATGCCATAAGTGATAGAGTTGAAGAAGTTATTCATATCGACTTCATAGGCATCGATTGGCTGCTTGATCCTAGACCGAAAAACGATGACATCATGAAAGAGATCAAGGATCAACCCAACAACAAAGAGGACAAGCCCTCAATTGACATCCCAAGTACGCCTTTTATACAAAATTATCATAAACATTTAGATCTAAACTACCTGCCAAGAAGGCTACAAAAAATGCATAAAACATGTAAGAGGTTGGGAAAAGTGAAATACCAGCCCCGAGTAAAACTTAAGAAATTCATAAAGAAGGTTAGGACAAGAGAACCCACCTCTTCGGTTAGTTCTTGGGATGTCAATGAAAGCTTGAGTGATCAAAAGATGATCACCACACCCAGGAAAAGCGGACACCTAATGAAGACCCGCCAAGAGACTTTCAAGCCTCCTTGAAAGGTCTCTACCATTCCTTCTTCCCACTTACACATACCCGCGTAAGTGTGGGGGAGGAAGAGGGTTGCCTCAACAACCCTATTTATCGTAGGAATCTTAGGACTTAGTTTACTTTAAGATTTAGTTTCTTTTATTTTTCGGATTTAGTTTCAGTTTAGTTTTTGACTGCTTTCGTTTTTACCTTTTAGATTGATCATACATTCTTGTTCTTTTGGTTTTACGAATTTTATTTGCCAACCAACTTCAATTTAATAATAAAAATTTTCTAGCCCATATTAACTGTTTTCAAAATTCGGTTTTAATTTTTCTTTCTTTTCTTATTTTAATTCAAATATTTGCTTCATGCATTGAGGGTAATGCTTATTTTAAAATATGGGGGAGAGAGGGTGATCTCCACTCTTAGCCTATTTCTTTTCATGACCATATGATGCTCTATTGTCTTTAACATTGAGGACAATGTTAGTTTCAAGTGTAGTGGAGAGGAGTAAGCTAGAGATTCTTACTTTTTGGGGTATTCAAAAAATTTTGTCTTAAAAATAGGTGGTATTTTCAAAAAATTATATATATGCTTTTATTTTGAAAACTTTTTACACCTATTTTCTTGGTAATTGATTTAAATGCTTTACACTTTTAATTTTCTTCTTGAGTAAACTGTGTTTTAGTTGAATTTTTTATATGATTTAAAGACTTTAGTGGATAATTTTATTTTTATGATGATAGTTTAGTCTTAGTTGTTTTCTATAATTTTAGAATAATCTAAGTAGTTTTCTAACTTTAGTAGATCTTTTTAATTTTTATAGACCAATTTGAGAGACATAGCCTAGTTGGAAGATTTGAGCCTTAACATTTTCTTTCCTAAGAGAGGCATTTTAGTCCTTTAGCTTTATTTTCTCTAGAACTCGTCTAGGTTCTTAGTTGAAACTTCGTAAGATTTAATAATTTTTAATATGATAGAGGCAATTTTTTTCTTTCAGCCTTTTATCCCAAACACAAGCCATAAAAATATTATCCTTAGTTAGCCACTTTGAGCCTTTTCTCTAGGTGTTTTAAATATGACTATAAAGATTTTCTTTAAGTAGAAGTTTTTGCCATAGTCCTCGTTTTTTGTTTTCATCCATTATAAAATTAAGGGTAAATTACACTTTGGTATCATGTGGTTTGGTCATATTTCACTTTGGTACCCTGTGGTTTAAAAAATGACACTTTGGTACCCTGTGGTATTCTCCATTAACACTTGGTACCCTTTGGAGCTATTTTATAATTTTAACCATAACAAATTTTCAAGAATTATATATTGACCCCAAAATTTGTTTTAAAGTTTTCATTTTAGTCCCTAGATAATATGTATCCAGGGACCTATTAGAAATTTTCTAAAAATATTAGGGTTCAATATGTAATTTTTCCAAAATTTGTTATGGTTAAAATTACAAAATAGCTCCAAAGGGTACCAAAGTGTTAATGAAGAATACCACAAGGTACCAAAGTGTAATTTTTTAAACCACAGGGTACCAAAGTGAAATATGACCAAACCATAGGGTACCAAAGTGTAATTTACCCAATAATTATTAAAAAAAGTCTCAATTTGGTCCCTTATCTTTCACTTATTTCAGATTGATCTTTCATATTTTCATGAAGTTTCAAATTGGTCCCAAAAATACTTAATGTGGTCATATTTCTCTTATTTCAAGCTCAAATGAGACAAATTTAAAGTTACGAGTTTCTTTCCACGAGTACTATGGGACCATCAACAAATGAAGTCAAATCGAGTCTCAAAAGTGGTTAACTCATTTCACGATCAAACAAGTGAAATTAGTCATATCTCTTTCGTTTGAAGTCTGAATGCGATGAATTTGTAGCTATGTTCTAATTATTGAAGAGTTCTTTCTCTGCCCAGTTAAGATCGCTAGCAATTGAGGTCAAATCATGCCTCAAAAGTATTTTTGGGACCAATTTGAAACATCATGGAAACATATAAGATCAATTTGAAACAAATTAGAGATAAGAGACGAAGTTGAAATCTACCTCATACTTAAGGGACCAATTTGAGGTTAGCCTAAATAAATTATGTCTCTAAATTCTATAAAGCCCATATATGACTACTCCCTGATCACGGGCCGGGCTCGTTAAAAAATAGGTCAAGCTTTCAAGGGGTATATCACAGGAAAATAGGGCCCGAGCCCAAGTCCAGGCTCGACCCATTTTGTACAGTTATGAGCCCGTTTAAAAAAGGGCTCATATACACCCATTTGTTTTTCCAAAAAAAAAAAACACACCTGATGCAAACTTTGGCCACGACTCATCTAAACTTCATATATAATTGATAATGGACTACCAAGTACCAACGGTGAAGCAACAAAACGGTCAGAATGAGTCGAATGGTGAGGACGAAAGCTATAAAACGGTTACGGAAACAACAAGATCGAGGTGAGAAGAGGTTAGTGAGGAGATCGAGTCGTCTTGTGAGAAAGCTTCCTCCGTGCAGTGGCAAGAAGAGAGTTCTTGAATGTTGATGGAGATCAGAAGATGAAGAGTAAGCGGCGTCCATATGAGAACTAAAGATGGGAGTAATTCGAAAGATGCTAGGTCATGGGTTTTTTTTGTTGAAAATGTCAAGATTTCAATTACATTATTTTATTTTGTCTAATTATAATATACTATAAATTATATATATATATATATATATATATGTGTAAACTATAAAGGCATTAGAAAAGTTTTCCTTTAGTGTGGTCTGCACTGCACTTGTACATGCAACCCAAATATAATGGTATACCCTATTTATTATACTATATTATATTATAGTATTTTATATATATTGTTATAAAAAATATCTATATATATGGGTCGGGCTTGAAAAAAGGCCCGATCCCGGCCCTTTTCTTAAAACGGGATTTTTAAATTCGATTTCATTTTTTTTAGGCTTTTATTTTTCGAGCTTATATTTTAAATTTTCGGGTTGGGAGGGCTTTCGGACTCATGATCATGTTTAGAGTAGAGTATAGGTAGAATACTATAATTTTCGGACTTAGACTCAACATAAGCAGGTATTAAAATCAATCCTTATTCCCATACATGTCAGCTAGTCTAATCCTAATACTCAAACTTGAACCCAGA
This sequence comes from Chamaecrista fasciculata, assembly GCA_003254925.1. Taxonomy (NCBI): domain Eukaryota; kingdom Viridiplantae; phylum Streptophyta; class Magnoliopsida; order Fabales; family Fabaceae; genus Chamaecrista; species Chamaecrista fasciculata. The sequence continues at coordinate 38,972 of QANZ01013009.1, forward strand.
GAGATTTTAAAATAAATTATATTTTATTAATATATAATTTATTTTAATCAATTTTTTCATCTATAATTATTAAAAATAAAAAATAAATCATAAATAGGAATATATTATTAAAGTATTTCAATATTTATAAAATATATAATTTTTATTCTTATAATTTCATATTTTCTCAACAAAAAGTTTTAAAGTATTACATTTTTATATAAAAAAATAAATATTTATTATTATTAGTAGAGTATGGGTAGGATACGACCATACCTGAACCTGAACCCATTGAGGTTGGGTCCGAGTCCATACCAACACCCATAGAGTAAAATTTCAGGGTCTCTATTGGGTCGGGGTATTTTGATCATTCTTACTCATGAATCAATATTTGGTGAATTCACAATTCGGTCTTTGAAAAATAATCAAGTTAATAATTTAGTCCTTAAAAAATTAAAATACACAGCTCAATTCTTAAAATATCAAAATAGTATTATACTTATTAGTTCATTGTTTTGATCTTTTAAAGAATACTAGGTATACTGTTTTAATCTTTTAGGAATTAAACTGTATATTTTAATTTTTCAAGAATCGAGTTCTCAACTCGATAATCTTTCACTCCACGAATTTGCCCCTCGTTTTATTTAGCCTTGAACTAAAATGTAATTATAATTTTTTATAAAATAAAAAAAATCAATTATGACACAAAAATATTTCATAACCCATGACCCACCATTCAAAAATAAAAGAAATGTTGATCAAATTGATTCTTTATTTTTGTCTCACAATGAAACAAACGAAGTTAATGATGCTTTTTTCGTTTGAAGTCTAAATCTAACGAGTTCAAAGTTTTGAGTTATTATTTACCAGTCATTTGTATGCCCACATAGAACCGTTAGCAAATGAGATTAAATAGGGCTTGAAAGTGGGTTTAGGACCAAAAAGTGAAAAATCATTTTTTTAAAAAATTGGTCTCAAGCTCATTTTTGAATCCGATTTGACTTCATCTACTAAACGTCCCAACAAGGCAGAAAAATGACTATTAAAGAGTAACCAGTAATTCCAAACTTAAAGCATTCAGACTTGGAAAATGGGAGAAATATGACCAAGTTCGCTTGTTTGATTGTGAAAAGAGTAGCTCACTTTCGAGACCCAATATGACATCGTTTGTTGATGAACTAAACTTGATATAGGAAGTACTTATCAAAAGAAAGTTGTAACTCTAAACTCGTCGAATTTGAACATGAAATGAAATAAATATGACTACATCATGTAGTTTGGGACCAAAAGTCAACAATTAAGAAAACATGCAAGACCCATTTGAAACTTTTGAAAGATCTTGGACCAAAATAAAATATGAAACAAAGATATAGAATCGATTTGAGTATTTGACCAAAAATATTATATTCTCAATGAAAAACTCATAACAATAACAGACTTACAAACATGTTTTAAATTTACGGAAATGGATCAGCTAAATTATGCTGGCTGAAGTATAACTAAAGTATCATTAAACGATCATTGGATGAGTTGACAGAAAATTTATGTATTGAATTTTAAACCAAATCAATTGTGTGGATGCAATACTTCAGCCTCAATACTGTAGTGGAATCACTCCCACAATTTACATATAAAGTTTTTACTTTTTGTCTTTCCTATAATACATCTTCAATTCAACTATATATTTTATTTTACTTGTCGTTAATACAAAATTGTTTAAAAAAACAAGAGAGTTGAATATTGTACTCATATTATTTCACATCTGGCAAATATATATTGCTTCACAAAAAAGGGAATATCTCAACAGACCAATGCAATGTAAGAGAATGATAAATTAAGAAAAAAGTATTCATACATGATACATGTCATAATATATACTGGCAACACATTTTAGTTACCATGAACATTGATATGCTAATCAAAATGGTGCACATATATCTATTTCCACAAAATCACAAATTACGACATCCTGATTAATTATAAGTTTATAACTTGTGGAATCACTTGACCTATCTTGATCCATTTCAAAGAATTAAAAAAACTGGCTAATAGCTAGCTAGCATGCAAATAACAAATTCATGTTAATATATTTTTGGGGAAATTGTATTTATCCACCCTGAACTATATATGTATTCAATCAAAACCTCAGACGAACCTCACACACCTTCCTCTTCTTGCTCTCTTCTCAAATTGGCTTTGTATCAAACCCCTGATTAACAAGATTCCAAGAATCACATTGAACATTTGACGAATTGCCGAAGGAGACTCGAACAGCAGCAGAATCAGATCAAGCGCGAAATTATTTACCGGGAAAGGTTCTCAACTTGCACCAAGACTCTGATTATAGTGTCGGCCTATGGCCACTTCTCAGGGGAATTCAAGCAATCAAACCCCATTTCGAATCTCAACTGGAACTCATTCCACTCCCTGTCTCACCTACTAAACAATGCAGTGAGGCAACTCATCTATCCAATCGACATATGGGAGAACTTGATGATGGATAGGGCAGCAGGAGGATTGGGTCAAGAGTTGGGCTACCCTCATGGCCAATGCACAAAATCTGATGATCGGAAGCAGAGAAGTGAGAGCTTACCTAAAGGAACTGAAGCTGAACGGATTGATCCTAGTATTCCCACCAAGTCAGGTAGTGTCTCGACCTACTCAAGAACTAGGAGCCCATTTTTCCCCCAAGAGACCAGATAATCAACTGTATGTTGATGGAACATATCATAAGGACCACCCAATGGAGCAATGTGATGACCATGGCTTCAATGGTGGGATCGGAGGAGCTAAAGGAAATAGACGTCTCCGTCACTGCCTCTCTGTTGCTCGCAATAGGAAACCTTCTGTACCAGGTGGAGTGCCGCCATCAACCTCAGTGGAATATGGGAGAGATCACTAAGTATACCATCCACTCGAGTTCTGACTCGGATGAAGACCATGTGGGGAAAAATTTTATTGATCAAAGAGTTGTTATGTAGACTTTGAAGATTTTCTCTTGGAATGCTCGTGGAGTCGGTTGTAGGGACTTCAAAAGGATTTTTGCTAAGTTTATGGCAACTCATAATCCTTCACTTGTTTTGCTGACTGAAACCCATGTTGGGGGTGATAGACTGTTGGGAAATCACAGAGGCGGCGCAGCGGAAGCGAGAAAAATAAAACCGATTAAAACGCCAGAAAAATTAAAACGCCACTCTATGATTTCCTACATGATCCGCTAGATGAATTTAAACCGGTAAAGTAAGTGGTATACCTCACGAGTTTCAATCGGTCCGGTTGAACGGTGCAATTCTGAGAAGTCCACACGAAGCGTCCTTCTTCCGCCAGTAATCCACACGAGCAGTTTAGTGGCACCAAGGTGCTAGCCTTCAGTTCTTTTCCCCAAAAGAACTCGGTAACTCGATCTACGGCTCTTAAAATTCAAGAACAAGTCTTGGACCTTAAGAGGAAAGTGGCGCAATGAACAACAAGAACCTTTCTTGTTTTCTCTCAAAACCATAAAGTTAGGGTTCAAGTCATTTTTCCTCTCACTCTAGGGAAACTCGACTTTTCCTCTCTCTAAACTCTAGGGAGCTTAAAATTTTCTCTCTCTTCACAAGGAAAGAAGTAAGCAAGTCGACTTTAGCCTAGGTATATATAGAGTTGGGGAAATTTGATAATTATAATTAGGGAATCCCTAAATTAATGGATTATCAAATTATAAAATTATAAGATTACAGTAATATTATAATTTTAGGACTTGAATTCTTAATTTGTTGGGAATCCTAGGCGCCTAAGGCAGCGGAAGCAAAAATGAAATAATTAAAAACGCCTAGGTCCTATGATTCCCGAACGGATCCGCTAGTAGAATTTAAAACTTTTGGTTAGTGTTATACCTCAGAGTTTCAAAACGATGGTTGTACGGGGCGAGTTCCACGGAGCCACTCCCAGAGTTCTCCCTCTGCCAGTAATCCACACGAACAGTTTCTTTGANTGGTCTGGAATGCTAGGTGGAATGCTTATGCAAACAATCATTTTGACGTGGGTCACGCTTCGAACAGATTGGAACAAAGAGGTAAGTAAAGTGAAGGAGCCATTTTCAATCTCTTTTAGTCATAGCTAAATATAAATATTAGCTAGTTATGAGAAACAGAGCAAGCTACTGTTTTGGTCTAATGAATTATACAAAAATTAAATAATTGTAGGTTGAAGAAGCAGCCAAGAGGTTGAACAACTGGGAAGACAAGAAGGAGCCTTCACTACTAAAGGATTGAAAACACCTTGCTTGCTAATTCTCTTCATTTCAATGCTATTCAATAGTTGAGAACGATAACATAATCTCAGCTTTTTTGTTCTTTCTCGTTTGCACAAAAGAAAATATAAATAATTATTATTTGGTGTTACTTATTAGTCATGTACTATATTTTCAGTGTTTTGTTCCCGCAGAGAAATTCAATTTGATATCCTCTCCTTTCTCAATTTTATTTATTTTCCTATCACGCTGGTTGCAACTTCGATTTGGATTGGTGACTTCGAGGATTTCACTCTGATATTTTGCTATGATTCCATGGAATCCATGAAAGTTTGATTTCACCAATTAGGTCTTCGGCTATCCTGTGTTCACCTTCTGCCATCTCTCAACCCAATCCTCAAGTTGAAATTTCTTAAATTTCCTAAAATTTACTCTAGGGCAAATTTATGGATTAAGTGACATGATTATGATGCATTTTTCCCAATTTTTCTTTGTTTATTAACTCATTTAAAAGTTCGTGTACAAGAGTTGGAATTCGATATATTTATTTAGTTCAAGAAAATTATATGACACTTGGGATGACCAACTGGAAGAAACTGATAATCTCTTGGTCTTCAGCATATCAGAAACTGAAATACACAATTTACAATTACAACTGCTGCCATCTGCAGTATTTAGTCATCATAAAATGAATATCCAACAGCTCTAGGGATTCAGGCTAATCTATATGAATTTGAATCATTTGGCATATAGTATTTAAAGTACTAACCAGCGAGCAAAGAAATGGAGATAAACAGAAAGAAGAAAATGAAGCCCCTGTCGTTACTTTTTCTTCCCTGCTTTTCCTTCCTTTCTTCTTACAATTTCATCAGCATATTTGACACCCTTACCTTTGTATGGTTCTGGGGGTCTCCATCTCCTCACCGAAGCAGCAAACTGGCCAATCTCAGATTTGTCATATCCACCCACTGTAATTCTGGTATTATCTTCCACCTTCACTGTGAGTCCATCAGGTATTGTCATCCTAACAGGATGAGAAAATCCAAGATTCAGAACCAAATCTTTTCCTTCTACTGTTGCACGATACCCAACACCAACAAGTTGAAGCTTCTTTTCAAAACCTTTGGATACTCCAACCACCATGTTGTCTGTAAGGGTCCTAAACACATTATATTCCCAGACGCACAAGAGTCAGATACATGCACACATAGAAAAATAGAGTATAACTGGAAACAAACTTGGAAATTTGTATGAGTTGAATAAGTTAAAAATGGAACTGGATCAATATAACAGCATGATGTCAAACTAAGAGACTGACAGGAGTACACCCATCAGTGGCCAGATCATATAGGAAATTTCAGCTGTAGATATAAGTCTTACTAGAATGCTTTCGTGCATGATGTCTCAAGTTCACTTATGCAAAATAGACAATATCCAGAATTATCAAGCATTGACTGTAATAGCGGAGTGCATAGAGTTAGAAAGTGGTGTTGCAACCATTATTACATCATGAAGCTGCAAAGAACACAATTTTTCGGAACATATGCAAGCACTAGTGCACTATAAGAGAGGACCCCTGATTTTCAACAAATCAATTTCTCCAGCGTCCCATCTCTAATTTAATTTGTCTCTTTTATTTTCTTTCTCCTTCTTTTGGAGATATTTTCAGTGACTGCTTTCCCTACTTAAATCATTGTTATTTGTTCATGTACACGCATAAAGTTTATCTACTACTATGGAATTAACGCTTTCAAAAATTAGCACCTAATACCAGATACAATTTCATGTTTTGAAGTAAAGAAACAAAATCACTAAGACAAATATAATGAATTTATGGTTCAGCAACAAAATATTTTCATTGAGTAAAAGATCAGGAGGATAAGTACCTGAAAAGGCCATGCATTTGATTAGCCCTTCTAGTTTCTACTGCCTTTCTAACCCTTAGAACTCCAGACTCCTGTCTTTCAACAATTACTTCTCGAGGATATGTTAATCCAAGTTCTCCCAACGGCCCCTTTACTTTCACATCCTGCCCTTCAAATGTGATTGTCACATTTGACGGCACTGTAATGGGTTGCTTCCCAATTCGAGACTCCTTACATTGTATAGTCTTCCGCACAAAACCAACATGAGTAGCAGGAATACCGGAAACACTTATTTTATTTCTCTCACCCAAGAATACGGACTTCAAAGTGCTGAAATATGACAGCAAATGAGTTGTCTCCAATTTGTGATACATCTATTTTGGAGCTAATTATCATTTAAGACAAAATTTATCGGCACATATGAATACATTAAACACGAATGTAGAAAACCAAAACCCAGAAGTGCCCAATATAGATATATGCCAGGGTCAAACTCAATCTTTTAAATTTAGCACCTACCATTCCAGTTGCATAGTACAAATTGTCTTCCAAGAAAAGGTAAAGTTCAATGTACTATCAGAAGATGAATAACAAACGATAGCTATATGATTCTCCAGTAATGGTTTCCCTTACAGTAAAAAAACACAACAAAAGACATCACGACTTGAGTTCCTTCGCATTAATACCACTTAGATTAGATATCAAAGAAATCGGCGAAGAATAGTATATCAAGCCCCAGCCCACAAGATATGGCAAAAGAAAGCTTCATATCATAATCCCAAAAATAAATTTAAAAAAAAAAGAAAAAAATAGATTAAAAGTCGGTCATGGAATTTCTTGATATAAATTGAAGGAAATGGAAAGTTTGAAAGAAAGTTAGAAAGCTGACCTAGTTTGGAAAGAGGCGGTAATTGAGGAAGCCATTGTTGCTCACGAGCTCGCATCACACAGTGGGCGAAATCCTTGAGAAGTCCTTCCTATCTTTCACCATTGCTCTGTTATTGTTATCCACTGTGAGGTTTATAATTACCCTTTCTGACGAACATAATTTCGATGAGTGCCATTTGAGTGAAAAACATTTTGTTGGGTAGACTTAATGAATGAGGCCCAGCCCAATTAAGAGTCAAGTGGGCTTTCATCACAATTCTCAACTTGAAGTCCGCTGAGATCCAAAAAAAAAAGGCCTAAAAAACTCAAGTTCACTGTTCATAGTTCGCCTTCTCATAGTACTTATTTTTTATACAACATAAAAAAACATACAGAAAAAACAGTGAGCACCAACAATAGGGTACCAAGCGAACACAATTTACGCAAGGTTATTAAAACCGGACCGGACATTGAACCGGTCAAAGGAAGGGTTCAAGGTTCAATGGTTCAACCGGGATTCAACCGGGGTTGGACCGTTTTAAAATTAATTAAATAATAAATAATGTACTAATAAATAATATACCAACAAAATAATAAATTACTAATTATAATTAAGAAAAATTTTATATATAATAAAATTAACATTTAACATGTCATAATTAAATTAATAAATAGTCATTATAATATAAATATAATCAAATAAACACAATAAGGAAACAAACTAACAAGGAAATAAATCACAATNCTCTTTTTTTAACGGAAAAATGGATGGAAAACGTTAGAGGGACCAACTTTTTCAAGTTTTGCATAACTGGGGGACCAATATGGAACAAAAAATAACTGGGGGACCTATTTGGAACAAGGAGCATAACTGGGGGACCAAAATAGGACTTTGGCCTTGATATAAATTCTGAATTTCCGAAGACTTCACTAGGAGTACAGGTCTCTCAGGGTTGACTGGAAATTCTAAGTTGTAATAAAGTTTATTAATCATATATTATGTCTCTTATTTTTAATCTATATTCTCCACGGATACCTATTAATCTCGGTATAGTATTTCTTGTGGTTCAAGTTTGGCTGCATCGGGTCTTGGTAAAAAAATTTCTTCCACAATGACACTCAGGCTTGTTTACCGCACGTTTTGACTCACAGGCGTCACATCGAGTAAATTACTATTTTCAACGGTAAAAATATCTACAATTCAATGCAAACTTGTATAATTGTATCCTCTTCTTTAATACTTGTACTTGACTTTCGTCACCTTCTCAGTTTCTCTACAAGCACTTGAAACTTGAAAGGCCCGGTTTCTTACCCCTTTCCAAGTGTTTTTATGAACTTCTGCTATCTGTGTATTCAATAAAATGTTACTTATATATTTTGTTTTCCCATTTGGCCTCAGTTTTGAAACTTAGGATCGGTAATTAGGACAAGTCTTGGACTTTTGATGGTTTGGTGCAACACTCAAGTATGGAAAAGCTTACAATTTCATCTCTTGTAATTTGGATATGGGTATTCGGATTCCTAAGTGGTATTACTCTCTGTCAAAGCCCTCCTGCTTCTGTAAACATCGCTGCAGTTTTCACATTTGATTCTGTCATAGGTAAAGCTGCAAATGTGGCCATGGAAATGGTTGTTTCTGACGTCAATGCAGACCCCAGAATCCTCAATCACACGAAGCTGAATTTGATCATGGAAGATGCAAAGTGCAACGTCTTCTTGGGATCCATCGGAGGTAGTATATAATAATGATTACCATTTTTATGATATTTTGTTTTGATTAAGTTTTGTTATGCATATAACCTTTAAATTTGGAATTCTAATAGTTTCCAACTTTCCATAATCTGAATTGAAACTATGTTTTTTACTCGATACTATAGCTTTTTGGGCACTTGAAAAAGGGGTTGCAGTCATAATTGGTCCAGAGTCTTCTTCCATTGCTCATATGATATCTCAAATTGCTAATGGTCTTCAAGTTCCTCTTATTTCATATGCTGCCACTGACCCAACCCTTCCCTTACTTAATACTCCTTTCTTCTTTCGAACTGTACAGAGTGACTCTGTGCAGATGGTTGCAATGGCTGATCTAATTGACTTTCATGGGTGGAAGGAGGTAATTGCTGTCTTCTTGGATGATGATTATGGAAGGAATGGAATTTCTGCTTTGAATGATGAACTTGACAAAAGGAGATTGAGAATTGCTCATAAATTGCGACTGGGTGTTCATTTTGATGTAAATGAACTATCACACTTGCTTAATCAATCCAAACAGTTTGGTCCTTGAGTCTATGTGGTTCACGTTAATATGGATCCAAGACTTCAAATTTTCACTGTAGCTCATAAACTTCAAATGTTGACTAATGACTATGTCTGGCTTACTACAGATTGGCTTTTTGCAACACTGGATTCATTCTCTCCTATTAATAAAAATACATCTCTTAGTCTCCTTCAAGGGGTGGTTGGGCTTCAACCACATATTCCAGATTCTACTCAAAAGAGAGCTTTTGTTTCTAAATGGATGAAAATGCAGAAAGATGGTGCAGTAAGTAGTGGTCTGAATGCTTATGGATTTTATGCTTATGATACAGTCTGGGCAGCTGCAAGATCAATCCATAAGTTCATTGAAGTACACAAAAACATTTCATTCTCTTCCAATTATGACTACAAAAATAAAACAGAAGAAGCAGCTAGTATTCAGCTTGAAGAGCTCAAAGTCTTCACTGACGGATCTTACCTTGCAAGCATATTACTACAAACAAATTTTACAAGTGTGAGTGGTAACCTTCAGTTTAATTCTGATGGGAACATCGTAAGTAGTGATTTCGATGTCATCAATGTGAATCATATGAAAATTACTAGGGTTGGTTATTGGTCTAGTTATTCAGGATTTTCACTTGTGCCTCCAGAAATCCTTGCAAAGAAAACACATGGAAGTGTTAAGCCAGACCAGAAGCTTGGAAGTATTACTTGGCCAGGTGGAAAGACAGGAAGGCCACGTGGACTTGTGGTTGCTGATGATGCAAGACCACTTAGAATTGGAGTGCCCAAGAGAGCAAGTTTTGTTGAATTTGTCACTGAACTTTCTGATAGTCATGAAATTCAAGGTTACTGCATTGATATCTTCAGGAAAGCACTGGAGTTCATACCATATAATGTTCATTATGAATTTAAGCCGTTTGGGGATGGTCTTTCAAATCCACATTATGATTCATTTGTGAAAATGGTTGCTGACAATGTAAGACAAACTGTACCTTAAGACTGAAAATCTTTAATTCTGCCTTAATGGTCTCAGAAATCAAGTCTAAAATTACTTTTTTTTCCTCTTCATTCTGTGTTCAGGTATATGATGCAGTTGTTGGAGATGTCGCAATAGTAACAAACCGCACAAAGATTTTGGATTTTTCTCAGCCTTTTGCAACAACCAGCCTTGTCATTGTGGCTCCATTAAGAAATACAAAACCCAATGCTTGGGTGTTACTTAAACCATTCACATCAGATATGTGGTGTGCCTTAGCAGCTTCATTTGTATTGGTTGGAGTGGTAATATGGATTCTTGAACACCGAGTTAATGACGATTTTCGTGGTCCTCCTAGAAGGCAACTTACAACAATGTTCACGTAAGCCTTTTACAGTTACATATATAATTTCATCACCTTTTGAAATCCCAACGTTTACATAATTTAGATTCTAACTTCATTGTGCCATTTGTTTTGCAGGTTTAGCCTCTCAACACTGTTTAAGACAAATAGTAAGCAAATCTTTGAATTTCTCTATGACCTTGTTTATAGTTTATAAACTCTTCTCACTTTGTCATCAAAACCAGGGGAAAAGACAGTGAGCACACTTGGTAGAATGGTGATGATAATATGGCTTTTCCTATTGATGGTGATCACATCCAGCTACACAGCAAGCTTGACTTCAATTCTTACAGTGCAACAACTTTCATCACCCATCACAGGAATTGATAGCTTGATTGGGAGTAACTGCCCAATAGGATACCAAGTAGGTTCATTTGCTTACACCTATCTCAGAGATAGCCTTTTCATTTCCAAAACAAGACTTGTTGCTTTGGGTTCACCTGAGGAATATGCAAGAGCTCTTCAGCTAGGGCCTTCTGGTGGAGGAGTTGCAGCTATAATAGATGAGCTTCCGTATGTGCAGTTGTTTCTGTCATCACAAACTGATTTTGGTATTATTTGACAGCCATTCGCCAGAAGCACTTGGGGATTTGTAAGTAGCCACGACCCATCACACTAGAAATTAATTAGTGATTGGTTATTAAGCTACTTAAATGTGTTTAGGGAAAAATGCAAATACCCCCCTTCAATTGTAGTCTAGTTGCAAATGGCCCCCTCAACTATCAAACATTGCAAATTGCCCCACTTCAAATATGGCCTAGCTAGTTGCTCATAATCCCATCAACTATCAAATTTAGCAAATACTCTCCAACTATGGTTAATTAGTTGCAAATACCTCCCTTGAACTTTAAAATTTAATATTAAATTTTCACAATCTTTTGTATTTTGGAATATTTGAATTAATTTAATTTGGACTTTTTAGTAGGTGAGATAATTTTAAAAACGAATTGAATTTCTGTGAGATAGCTTTAAGGGGTATTTACAACTAAACTATAGTTAAAGGAGGGTATTTATTAGGGAGTTATTTGCAATCATGACATAGTTGAAGGGGGTATTTATATTTTTCCCAATGCTTTGTGTGATCATCTGAGTGACAACATGACAAGAAGGCAAAAGCAAAATAAAAAATTTCAAGTCCAGAGTTCCTCATATCTTGATGTCTTGTGACTCTTGTCCTAATTAAGCATTTTCTGACACATTTCTTGCAACAAACACTAGGCATTCCAAAGAGGGTCACCTGTAGTTGATGATATGTCTATGGCAATCTTGAAACTTGCTGAGGATGGTGAGCTTCAGAAGATACATGACAAGTGGTTCTGCAAGATGGATTGTCCTGAAGAAAGGAGTAGCAATTCTGGGCACAACCAGCTTCACTTGATTAACTTTTGGGGTTTGTATCTTTCATGTGGGGTTGTCTCTCTTGCTGCCCTTTGGGTGTTTCTGCTTAGAACAATTTGCCAATATGTTAAAAAAAAGAAACAAAAGGATATTTCTTCATCCTCATCCTCGGATCCATCAGTTAGTCATTGTTCTCATGTTGTACATGGCTTTTTTAACTTCATTGATGAGAAGGAAGAGGTCAGCAAGAAAGTCTTCACTCAATGTGACACTCCAAGCACAAGCACAAGCACCAGCAGAGTAATTGTCTGATTAATGATCATAGTTTTGTTGTAAAAAGGTTTGAATGTATATACTCTTTACTGTTTAGTAGTCTACTTTATAAGAAGAAACTACAAATGTAGTGATAATATTGTCTTTGTTGTATATATAGTTGTAACAATACATTCTTGTTTTTCTATCTAAATGACTCTGTTACCGAAGCCTGCACAATTGTAAACATTAAAGGAAAATTTATAACACCAATTGTCCGAATTTCAACACTGAAAAACGTACAGGAAAAAAAAATCATACAAAAGAAGGAACAACTCTTCCATACAGTACAAGTGATGTACTGATCGTACATACAGTCATATAAATTTCACAAAGAGGCAAAATTAGTATTATTCTTAACTTGGTTAAAAAGCTAGGAAACTTATTAATTGGTCTCTGAGTTTGTATAAAGTTAATTAATTAGTCTTTGAATAATTAAAATATACGATTCAATCCCTAAATTATTGCAATTACAAACTATTTGGTCTC
>QANZ01013033.1:0-24027 GCA_003254925.1 Chamaecrista fasciculata
CCAATTTGATTAACGTTATTAAAATTCGGGGACTTATTTGTCAATTTCCATAAATCAGGGACCAATCTGTCAGCGACCCAATAATCCAGGGACCAATTTGGTAGTTTACTCATTTTTCTGTTAAATAAAAAAATAAAATTAATTTTTAACTCCTAAAAGTTTAATTTTTTTGCATCAAGGACCTTTTTGTCTATAATCGAACTAAAATGAATGAAAGAAGAAATAATTTGAGAGTTTTAGTTTATTTCACGCTAAAAAATAATCAATCTCTCTCTCAACGCCCAAGTAGAGAGCAAAGAAGGCGACGAAGCTGGCGTAGTTAATTGGAGAGATCAGAGATGCTCTTCATGCTCTTTCATAGTTTGGATGCTATCATCGGTTTCAGAGTGATAGAAGTATAGAACGATTGAATCGAAGAGATTAATCGGTGATTCAACAAATTGATACTTACAGTAGTGTTAATTAGGGATTGGAAGTTTGAAAGGGAGGAGGTATGTTCTGTTCATTAATGGGTGGAATTGGGATGATTCTATCTAGTATTTACTGTACTTTGCGTCTTCATTTCATATTATGATCGGTCTGTGTAGGAATCAAATTAATCATTAGTTGTGCATCTTCGTTTTCCCCAAATAAACCCTAAACTCAAACCCAAGCCCAAATCCAGCGTCATTTTCGCTATTCAAGTCCCACGCAGTGCAATGTCCGGAGTGAGAGATGGGGTGAAATAAACTAAAATTCCTAGATTATTTCTTCTTTCTTTCATTTTGGTTCTATTATAGACAAAAAGGTCTTTGATGCAAAAAAAACTAAATTTCTAGGAGTTAAAAATCAATTTTGTCTTTTTTTTAACCGAAAATTTGATAGAAACTGTTAGAGGGACTAACTTTACCAAATTTTGCATAACTGGGGGACCAATATGGAACGAAAAATAACTGGGGGACTAATTTGGACACTGAGCATAACTAGAGGACCAAAATAGGACTTTGGCCAATAAAATAAAATAGAAATGTTGTTTTTTAGTTTGCCAAAATACACTCTTGGTACTTATATTTGTGTTAGTTTGCAATTCGATCATTTGTCTTTTTTTATTGCAATTTTGATCATATAAATTTATCAAAAGCATCACTTTTTAATCCCAATGACAATTTGTCATATATTTCTTAAACTTATCGTATTTGAACTTGAAATGAAAAATATATGAGTAACATTTAGAAATCATATTTGATCTTCTTTGTTGATACCTCAACTAAACACAAAAATACTCCTCCAAAATAGGAATGGCAAAAATTCTCCATGAGTGGTGATCTCCACGGGGATTCCCAGATGCAGGGGAAAATTTCCCGTGGGGTCGGGGATGGAACTAAATTTTATCCCGAATGGAGTTCGGAGATGTGGATGGAGAGTATGTCCCCCCCCTCGCGGGGTCCTGTCCCTGAATTAAATTTAATATATATAATAAAATATTAACCTAAATTCCATTAAATTTAATAGACTTAATAATTTACAGTAAGATTAACTTAAATCCAATTAAATTTAAGGGTAAATTACACTTTGGTACCCTGTGGTTTGACCCTATTTCACTTTGGTACCCTGTGGTNCCTAAATTTAATATATTTAATTACCCATTATTTTATAAACCAAAATCCCATTAACCCATCCTAAATCCAACATAGGATACTACTTATTTTTTGAGTGATGGTGATTTTAGAGCGTTAGTGTTAATTTATTTCTCAAACTTTATGTACTTTGTATTAAATTTTATTGTGATCGGAGTTTGTTGTATTGTGACATTGCATGAAATTTTATAATTCAAACTAAATTGTTTATTGGATTATGTTTTGAAATAATTAGAATTAGTAATATTATTTTTTTTAAGAAAATTCTATGGGGATCCCTGCAGGGACCGCAAAGAGACGAGGAACTTAGATGAAAAGAAAAAAAATACCCACAAGGAGGACCGTGGAAGGGGACGGGGACGGGGATGTGAAAGGGAAAGGTCCCCGTCTCCGCCCTCTGCAGGTGCTATCTCTATTCTAAAATAACATATAATTTTAGATTTGTTGTATTTAAATTTGAATTAAAAAATATATAATTATGTTTAATTGTTGAGACCAGAGAATAAAAAATTGCATTTAAAAGTTGTAATAAAAAAAATATTTTTATAAAAAGAAATGCTAACCCATCCTTAATTATATTCTTTCACGTTTCACCCTTAATTATAATTTATAATTTGATAATTTGATGATAGTAATTATACCGTATATTACAATCAACTTATAGCATTTTCCTTCTTAAAAATATTAAAAATTACACCCAAATTCCTTTAAAGAAAAAAAAAGGTTAGATACAAATTCAATGAAAAACTAAAAATATGCCACCTGCTTAGGCATAATTTTTTTTAGTAAATACTATGGGTGTTCGTTATCTATCTGTGTTACGATTTAAGCACTAATCTCATTTTGACCGAAAAACGAAGGATCCCTCACCTCAACCCTGATGCAGCTCGCTTAGGGCATAATTTTGATAGTCTTATCTCCCCAAATGGTCCATTGTAAAATAGTAAGAGTAATAAATCCATACTGTGCTTTACTTTTTAAATGAAAATCTTCCATGGATTCTCTTCCCAACCGTCCTTTTCTTGTAATTCACATCACACCCTTTTGGTACTGATTCCAAAGCATTATTACTTCAAAGAAATTCAGGGAATCCCACACACCAAACCCACCGCGTCAAGTAAACCACCTAAAGTATCATCTATTCATTCATTCATTCCTCTCCCCCACCACTTTCTCTCTCTGGGGTCGTAGAAACAAAAGGCTCGGTAGATCGTCGAGGGGCATTTAGGGTTGTTTTGTTCATAATCATTAAAGGGAGGTAAACACTAAACAGATCATAGAATCACAACACCACTATAAGAAGAATCTTTTCTTTCTTTCGTGGGTGTTGGATTTTGAGCTGGAAAAAATGGTGGGCATATTTTCGAGATTCTCTATTGGCAGGAATGCCCATCGACGGACGCAGAGTGCCCTTGTAAGAATCTTTTTCCTTCGAATCATTTTTGTTGTTTGGCTTGGTAGATGTTCTGAGTTTGTGACATGGTAAGCCGGCCCTCTCTGGACTTGGTTTGACTAATTAAAGCTGATTTTCGGATACATAAACTTCATTTATCTGAACTTGTCATAAATCTTCGAAGTATATGTGAGAATTTATGACTGGTAGTCTCCTATTTAGTTCCCATTCTGGTTGAATTTCTCATTTTTTTCTTCAATAGTTTACTCTTGGCTCTGTTCGTTCCATTTCAAGTGGTTATATTTTGCTTTACAAATTCCTGCCCATGACTCTTGAGATTTCAAGATGGGTAAAACAGTCGGGATTCCCACTAGATAAAGATGTATCTATTCCATCTTATGCCTTTGGATTGGATTATTTATTTTTTTGACTGCCATAGCTGCTGATCATGATCTTATCTTTGCGTGATCTTGTCTTAAACAGGATGAGAGGGAAGCATTACCGCCGAATTCAGAGGTTGCAGCTGCAGCAAATGCTGTCACTCCCACTTCTCATGGAATTGAAGTAGTAGTAGAGTTTAAGCCCGTTGAACACCCAACTGAACCTCTTGACAATGACAGACCAGTCCAGTGCCCGCTTCCAGAACCTTCGATCCTTAATGTAAGACAAATATCACCAAATTTCTTCTTGTTTTTTGCCTTCTACTTGCAAGCAATTTTTGTCAGTATAAAAATCTGGTTGGGTAGAGATTTCATCTTTTGTCTGGCACAAATTTTATTTTGCAACCTGTTTGAGAAATTTATAATATTTAAACGTTGTTGACATCACTACCTGTCCTGGATTAGATGCATGTGAACATCAGTTATTTTATGAGAAGGCCTATTTGTTTCAAAATTAAAGTTCTTTTGTCAGTCAATGCATGAATAAAGCTATAATGGAGATGTAATAATATTCAAGGACGTTACTGATGGATTCCTATTACCATGATAATACTGCATGTAGTGTTTATTTAGAAAGTCCAAACAGCAATCACATAGAGTGATGAAAAGTATTCCAATGATCTTGATAACAATAGCTATTTCTCTCTTTAAGGCCTGCTTTTATGAATTCGTGGTAGACCAAGCATGAATGTGTGTTGCCCAAACTGTAAGAATTTGGAAGAAAATCAATCATTTTAAAAATTATGTTTAATGAAGTACAATTGTTTACTACATAGTTTCCATTGATGGATTGAACCATTCAAGCCTAGAGATTCAGGTAAATAGGTGTGTCTGTGTTTTATAACATCCAAGTATATGAATACATATGCAAACTGTCCAGTTTTATTTAGTTATTTATTTTTAAGTTGCTAGTGGAACAAGAGGCTCAAATTTTCACGCTATTTTAGAAATTGTTGATCATGGTGTTTTTAGTCATTGGTTTGAAATACTGAAAGCTAATATATGCAGCCTGACTTTTCATCTTGCTATAGGATAATGATAGTTCATTAATTTTCAGAGGAATGATTATGATTAGTAAGTTAACAATTAACTAGGTGTTAAACGAAATGTACTGCACTAGCTCTGCAGCTAAGTAATCTCTAATGAAACACAGACACCGGAACTTTAATCTACATAACCTTGTTTCATGAGCTAATTTAGTCCATTGTTTCAGGAATTCGTAGAAACCTGAACTAGTGGTGTGTTGGCTGGGGTTTCAACAAGGCATTTTGTTGCAATGATGACTTTTCACATCTCTCTATCAGTAGAGACTATAGAGTTTCTTTAGGTTTGCTTGCACACTTCAAAGGGTGGAATTCTGTAATAATATAGTTGGACACGAGTTATAACTTGAGTAAAGATTCTGTAAAATAAAAGTACCCATATGGAGGTTATGGAACCGTGTTGCTTTAACAAAAATTGTCCTGGCGTATTTAGTTTATTTCACTCATTTACTACGTACCATCAATATATACTGTTTTTCTTTAGAAACTAAAAAAATGTACATATATGCTGAAAATCCCCACCGCGTTTGCTTTTTTGGGGTAGAATTTGTCTGGTATAAGGATTCTAAAATCTAGTTCCTCTTCCTCAATCAACAGGATGGAAGAATATGGAAAGAGAGAGTTTCCGCAACTGTGCGGAGAAGATCTGACTTTTCTGCAATGAAGGAAGGAGGACCCCTTGAATCTGAAGGTGCTGTGTCAAAGCCTCGTACATCCCAGTCTAATCGAGCGATTTTACCTTCTCTCAGTGCCCCTGAACATAATATCTTAAACCTTCTTGAGGAATGTAATGTGATATACACTCCTCGGAATGACCCCCCGGAGTTGTTATCCAAGGACACAAAGGATACCCGACGGAGGGACAACCCAGTCAGGTTCCCCCTCCCACACTCAAGCATTTAATGCCAAGATATTGGCATTAAATGCCAGGATCCGTGAAAGCACGTGACAGGACAAGAAGGACACGCAAAAGGACTAAAACGCCCCCTGCGCGCAGACCAAACCATGAAAAGCACTCCTGGCTATCACTGACAACCAGGAGAGAAGGTTGGAAATCCCACCGTACCCTGGCAGTGATAGCTGTCACCTCAAAAGCAGAAACCTACACCAACCCACTTTTCCTCACACATCCCGAGTACACCCCTGACGTCTCAGGGAGAGACCTCGTACGAACATGAGACAAAAGGGAAGGAGGATAAAAGGAAAAGGGGGGACCTTTTCTAAGGTAACGACTCTCTCTCTCTAAAAATATTCAAACTCTCCAGCTTTCTCTCACTGACTTAAGCATCGGAGAAGAATCGCAGGGAACCCCCTGTGCATTCTCGTTTGCAGGTTCCGACGACCCCCACTGGCCGGAAGCTGCCTTCTACTGTGAACTCAAGGTTAGATTTACCCTAATCCAGCTTTGTAGTTTTCATAATGCTTCAGGGATATAACCTGGTATTGTTTTCTATTATGAAATTCTGTTGTCATAAATTTTATCAACTTAAGTTCCCTTCTACACCATTTTTCTCTTTCTTTTTCCTTGTAGTAATTGTCCGTTATGTGTTAATAACTTCAATATACGGATGTATATTCTTACGTATGAATGCAAAAGTCAAATTTGGTACATGTGTATTCCTACAGGCTACAGCAGCAATTAAGATTGAGCTAATTTCTGCATTTACTCAGTTATGTTACTAATGCTCAATTCATTTCACTTAGGGCAGTGAAAAGAGGAAATTATTGATGTTTCAAGCCATCATGCTTATTTGGTTACGAGGCCCTCCTTTTTCTGTGTCTCCACTTAAATCATTATTTCGCACACCCTATTGCTTTATATGTAAGAAATGCAATGAGAATTTATTCATATTGTCTAACATAATGCATATTTTCATTTCTCCCTTCCTATTTCTGTTCCCCTCATCATTCCGAATTCCCAAACTGAGCTAGTTGTAAAGGTCCCATAAACCATTATGGTCATCATTCCATATATTCGAAACCATGATCATTAGATATATGTAATGTATTATATAAGACTATAGTTTCCTACTTTCCTCTACAGCTTGGATTATTGTAGTTCAACTTAGAACGGGCAAAAGCCAAAAAGGCATTCTGGTCAATATTATCTTTCTTTAATATTGTAACAGAGTAGGAGCTTTTTTTTAAAAGGGTGTAGCATAACTTGAGCACTGAAATTAAATATTTGCCTCAGGCAGCAATTTTAAATCTTCAGGAAAGAGCCTCATGAAAGGAGAATCTGAGAAATGACTTTTGCCCTGATTCCCGTGATTGTGCAACGTTTCTTTGATTTAAAAATTAGAAAATTGCTTTCTGCCTTGTTCTTATTGCTTGCTTTACAGTTAACATTGCTAAGATATCACTTCTGTTGTGAATGCATCCACAAACCATGTTCTGCGTCTTGGTCAAATAGCTTATTATGTGAGGAAGGGTACTTTGTGGCTGCTATGGCCATTTGGTATTAGATTTTTCAGTGAAATTATTATGCTAAGTTTTGTCCTTTTAAATATTTTTATTTAAAAATGTAATTGCTACCATTTTTTATTTTTTTATTTCTTTAAATCATTCCCTTTTCTTGGACCGACAAGTCTCGTCCTAGTTATGATGTCCTTTCATCATAGGGTAGGGCTGTGGAATTGAGTTTTAGGTTATTTTCTATGTCACATACCATATCCATTAAGTGATGATGTTCCCTAGGTTAGCCAAACTTCAAAATTTTATATTTCAGTGCCACTTCATATTCGTATTAATGTATTATGCACATTGTGCGGCGGACCATTTTTTTCCTCTTATGGCTGAGACAACTCACGATGTATTTAACAGTAAGCATAATTCACTTGATGAAAAATGGAAAGATGCTTCTGGGCAGTAAAGAAGCTCATGAATTTGTTCATCACATGAATAATTCTTGAAATAAATTATCCGATGTTTTTATGCAGAGAACCAACTTCTTAACTTGAAGGCATCCTTCTTGATTGATTAACAAGTATAAACAGTAACACAATCAACATAGTTATTGCCTATCTGATGTAAAACTGAAGTTGTATTAGTGAATCCTGACAATAGTTACATTGCACCACAACTCCACAAGGAGTATAGGACACAAATCTTTGATTGATGTAACTAATATTCTAACACATCAGAGCACACTGGGTTATTGAAAGAGATCATGTCTGAACTCTGATCTGGTGAGAAATCGCGAGATACTACCTGAGTTTCTGGAATTACTGGGACTGAGGAAAAAAAGAAATGGGTATGATTGTATTAACAAAGACTTGAATTTTATTATTTCTAATAATCCGAGTGAAGAAACTGAGACTATGACAGAAGAAAACTACACTGGGAATTCTCCAGCAGCCTGAAATGGATTCTCCACAGTTGGATTCACAAGGTGTTTCTTAGGGCCACGAGAGCTTCCATGGTTCATCCATGTCTTCCTTTGCCATCTCTGATGGGATTCCCTGTCTTGATTTCCTTCAGTCACCACTGAACAATGAATTGATACCAAAGAAGCCAATGTAAAGAGAAAGAGAATAATGAAGCATTTGAGTGAAGCCCTCACCATTTTTTTTTGGTCTGTAAACTTCCTTTTCTTATTTTGTGGTATAGTTGCTGACTTGCTGGTGAGAAAAGAGATCGGTGGGGTGGGTTAATAAAGAGATCCAAGGGATAACTTTGCTTTGTTTGGAAGTCACAAGGTAAATCATTTGATGCACTTGATGTATTGATGGCTTCTTGGAACTATTTTGGATTGGGTTGGTTTTGCTCTTAGTGGGTGTGGGTTTTACTGATTGCCACTTATTATGTTGCTCAAAGTCAGACTGGACCTATATGATAAAGATGCTTTATGTGATCTTACCAACTATTAATGCCATGTTACTTCAAAGTTCAATCCAAATGCGTAAACCAATTATTAATTGAAAATTCATGTTTCATCCTATTGATCATTTTTTCCTTCTATATCAATCAATTACGTGTCCATCACATTATTTATGAACCATATTCAGATAAGAGAACATACAGTATTCAATGAACTATATATATTAAACTAATATAATTGGTTCTGTCATTTATGATTAAGCATGGTTTATAACGAATCCAAATTTATTGAAAAGAATCGTAATCTGATGGACCTATGCAAGAAAAGAATTTCCAGTGTGAAATGTGGGCAAGCAAGGAATCATGAGTTCTAAATTATGATAAAGCAGAAAAGGAAAATGAAGGGAATTAAAGGAATGGACTAGGGGAGGATGAAGAAGGGGAAAATAAAACTATTATTTTATTTTATATACACTATCTGTGATGAGTTTCTTAGTTGGCTTTTTATAGTTGCTGAATTAGGTTTCCACTTTTTTTTTATACTTCTAATTAATAGTTTTTTTTCTATTTTTTTTAAAAAAATTGTAATGATTGATTGTTGGGGATAAAGATGCTTGTTCTTTGTCCTAAATTTCAGAAAAGAAATAGGGGACAGTAACGAATAAGGATCTTTAAGCTTCAAATGATTAATTATACGTGGTGTTAGGGCTCAATATTATACCATAGATAGATAAAAATAATATATTTGCATATCAATAATGTTGTCTTGAAAGAAAATATACTATCTTAACTAGCACTTTACTCGTAAATTTATGAAAAAAAAAATCTTAATACTATTTTTTAATAATTCTTATTATATGCTCGTGGAATAAGAGATCTCTCTTGGCTTCATAATATTTTAGGTGTATGATTAAAAAAAAATTTATGGGATCCCTTTTTTTTTTTGGCCTGATATGGGATCCCCTTCTTCAAAAGTATAGAAGTGACTTTTTATTTTGAAAATGTTTACTTTATTCATTTTAAAAATTAAAAGATAAGTGACAATAATTTTCATTACAGCAAATATATAAATTTACAACTCCGGGCATTTTTTTTTTTCCAGAAACCTAATTCATTCAAAAGTAAGTCAAAGTCAAACACAAACAACAATACAAACGAAAACAAAATAAAAATAACCCATTTCTCCCTAGCATAAACAACAACACTAGACAAGATATCAACTGACGAAGGTGGGGAGTTTACAATCCATCCAAAAGGATCCATCCTCGTTTTAGACAAATTGATAAGACAATCAACTGTCAAATTAGCGAATCTAAGGATCCATAAAAAATAGGAAACATAAATAAAGTCATATAAAAGAAACAAACCCTTCCAAATATGACAACAGACACCCCCAATGACTGTTCTAAAAAAGTCATAGACAGACTCAAAGTAACAATAAAAAGATAATAAAACGAAACGACGTCATGGGAGAGAACCAAAAAATCAGGACCAAACCAGACAGCCGTTGTGGAATCCAGAAGCTGTCGTGAAATACTTAGTCCAAATTCACCGCCGCATAACGCCGTCGTGGGAGCTCTGATCCAGAATACCGTCACCACAAAACTCTATAACCAGAGGGAGGGCCACCACCATTGAGACAGCAACAGCCCAAACTAAACAATAGTAAATGAAATTAGAAGAGACAATTGAAGAAAAACTCTCACAACAAAGAGAATTTTCTCTCATGAAAAAGAGATGTGTTAGCCAAAAGTAAAATTGCAACAAACATATAAAGTATAAACCTACAACTTCAGTCTTCAGGCATGTTAACCAAAGTATACAACATTTTTTTGATACCGCTAATTTTTTGTTTTCTTTTCTATAATTTCATCTTTCGTCCAAAAGAATAATTACATTTTCGATTTTGTACAATTTTTTCAAATATATTTATTCAACTTTTTTTTAGTTTTGTTAGATATTGTTAAATGCAGTAATAGCTAACTTTAAGTTTTCGACTTTTGGTCATTACAAAATATAATTAAAATCATAAAATTAAAAATATTTAAAATTTATAAAATGAAAATTATAACAAAAAACTTACAAAATAAAAAATTTATGGGATTTTCCATCACTTTTATGGTTAAATAGATTTTTGACACATTAACTAGAATTGAAATAAAAAAACAAATGTGCATTAAACAATAGAGAAATGAAAAAGCCTACAAATTAACCTAAAGAAAAATATGTATTAGGTTAGCCAATATATATATGCACATAATAACTACTAATGGTTTTGCATGTCCTTTTCGTTTTTAATTTTGAAATGATAAAAAAATAAAATTATGTGCACATAATAACTTATAACGAAAACACAAATTTTTCATTGCTAATTTAGATCAACTGCTACTCTCTGTCTTCTCTGTCTTTTCTCAATTTCCAGCGGTGCGTCTTCTTCTCATTTTTCAATTGGGAGCAATTGTATTATTTGCAATTCCTCCCGAATTCCAGTCTTTTGTTTTTTCAATTCAATAAATTAGATTTATAGTCCTCTCAAATTTGGTGGTGGTTTTGTCCATATTTAATTTTGGTTATACTCTTTCTTCGTAAAAGATTTATCCCAACACTAGATCGACGCAGATCTGAGTATCTATGCCGAAATGTATTAGATCAATTGTCAAATATATAGAGAAGTTTCTGTCATTTACATTCATGAAGAAAATTACTTTTCTGATATACATAGTATAATGGTAAGCATTTTGTTGACAACAACACAATTAGTGATGATTTTCATCCTGCGGATATCTTCTATATAAGACCAGTTGTGCTTTTAGTTGGTTTCTCTAGTTCAACATTGTTTATTCCTATAATGTTATATATTAGATTTGAGTTTTCTCACTGGTCGGAGGTGATTTCTATAATTTCATTCGGCTTAATACTTTAAAAAAAAAAAAACGAAACACAATATGCTATAGCTACCATGGGCTTTGGGCCTTGTTGGAAATATGCTATACCTAAGACTCAGAAAAAAAAGAGATGGACCAAAAATAAAAACGGGGCCTGAAGAGTAGAAACAAGAATAGCCAAGCCGGCTTGGCAAATCTTCCTCCGCTTCGACGTCTCCACTATTGTACATTTCTTTGAGTTCAAGCAAAAAGAGACGCAAAAGAAGATTCATATAAATAGAAACCAGACCTCGAACTCCAAAATTCTCTTTCCTCTACTTTGAATCGCCATGGCTGCTCTCCAATACCTAGAATCGCTGCGCAACGCACACCCTGAGCTCTCCGATTGGTACAATTCTCTCGCAGATCTGTACCAGAAGAAGCTTTGGCACCAGCTCACTCTGAAGCTCGAGCAGTTCGTTGCTCTTGCTGTTTTCCAGGTCTGTTTCTTTGCCTTTAAAGCTTTGTTTACTTGTAATTATTATTGGTGCCAATGGATGCGTTGTTAAAGTGTATTTTTTGTTTGTTTATAAGGATTAGGGTTTTTGAATTCTGGACAGTTGCGATGAATTTGTTCTCCCTCTCCCCCTTTTTCTCATAGTGATTAAATAGTTATGGTGCTTGTGCTCGAAATTATGCTACCTAAATGGGGTTTTAAGTCTTAAAATCATTGAAATTCGAGCTGTGATAATTCCACTTTGGTTATCGAGAGGGCATGAAGTACTCACTTGGAAATTTGAATTATAAAGTTATAGGCTTTCGAAAACTAGGGTTTCGTTCGGAAATTTGGACTTCCTGATCTGGACTTCAGTTGTAGTTATTTGATGAATATGGGGTATTAAAAGCAATTAGCGACCAATTATTCTCTAATATATATATATATGAATGGTACTTCCACTTAAATTTAACTTTACCCTAAAATAATGGTGTCTATATTGGAGTTCAAACGGTTGGGTTGTATTTTTTGTGGTGATGTCATGATATCAGTCAAACAAACAAATAGATAAGTTCTCAGGCACTGAGTGGACAAATGTTAAAACAAACAAATCACATTATCAACTACAACATGTGTGACAAATAACATATCAAACGATTATGAAGATACAGAAAAGGCCGTATTGTTTCACACAGCGAACTTTGAATAGGATTGATTCTTGAACTTTCCTAAGTGGAGTTGCCAAATTTTTGCAATTTGTTTACAAATGTGTTGATATGGTCATAGTTGGTATATTTGATTGATAAGTCAAAGACCATTGTAATAAGAGTTTAGTATGATGTCTAAAGAAATAATAGCTCTTGTAGAAGCAAAAATAGAGGTGTTTAACAAGATCAATCAAGCTATGCTTATAATTTTGATTTTTGTTTTATGTTCTGTTAAATGCATTTTTATGAGAATGGAAGACTGGTCTCATGTATTACTTGACAGAAATTTTATGAAGTGATTGACTTCTAACACAATCCCATTTTAAGGATTCGTTTGTGCTTATTATTGAGATTATGATTTTTTTTAGCTTTCTTGGATGGGTTAGCTTTGGTCAAAGGATTTTGTTGAAAATTAATATCATATTCTTGACTGGTTATTGATTGAAAAAGACCTAATTTGTCTCTTCGGTCTTCTCTATTCATAGTACATGGTGCCGTTTGATTGAAAATGCAGATTGATTTACCTACGAAGATCCAAAGTCTGTCAAAGCTGTGCTATACATGAGATTAGCTGCATAATTTATTCCTTTTCTCTTATTGCTTTCCTTAGGCTGCAACTTAGTGATCTAATATTATATTCCCATGGTAGATGCCATTTTAATTTTTGTTGGCATGAGATTATCTTACTCTTCCATTTTAATTTTTGTTGGCATTTAGTGTAACAAATCATATAGATTGTTGTGCTCATTCTTCTAAAGAGACATAATCTATTTGTTTGACAAATTGCTCTTATAATAAAATTTCAGGCAGGCGACGCTCTGATACAGTTATATCACAATTTCATAACAGACTTTGAGACTAAAATCAATCTTCTCAAGCTTGCACATTTTGCCGTGATAGTTTCACGGCAGTACTCTGAGAAAGAAGCTGCTATTGGTTATTTAGAAGGAATCATTGAAAAGCTTCAAGACACTAAAGAGCAGCGCATAGAAGAACCTATTCTTTACATTAAGCTGCAAATTGCCTTGTTTAAGCTTGAACAAGGTGACCAAAAGGAAAGCAAGAAACTCCTAGATGATGGAAAGAGTACACTTGACAGCATGACAGATATTGATCCATCTGTATATGCTAGTTATTATTGGGTATCATCTCAGTACTATAAGGTCCGCCAGGAATTTGCTGAGTTCTACAAAAGTGCTCTTCTCTATCTGGCATATACATCAGTGGAGTCACTCTCAGATTCTTTCAAGCTGGTATGTCTATAGTGTTCTCTCAAATGCTATATTACTATTAGATGATTCAGCTCAGCCTTTGTTATAACATTTGCATACACATCCCCGTTTTTGTTTGTTTGTGACTTGTGCTTTTAAGTACAGTTGCAAAAGGGGAGACAAGGAGGATATCAAATGATGTTTGATAGGTACTAATTCATTGGAAGACAAAAAAATTACTTCTACAACAATTTAGTTAAATTTGGAGAGAAAGGAAGAAGATAATTAGGAGCAAGAGGAATATAGTGGGGCTTTTATATGAAAGCATTAACTGATTTATGATTTACATTGGCATGGGGGAGAGAAGAGTTTTTTTTTTTTTNTTTTTTTTTTTTTTTTTTTTTCAGGGGTGATGGGGAGGACAACAGCTTAGGGTTGTAGTTCTTCATCCTTTTTCTGTGGGTTTAAAGATGTTAATGCCATTTCTCACACCTAAGTACTACATTATTACGTAAAGGATTTTAGCTATACAAAGGCTTTGGGAGAGAAAAATACCATAAAGCTTTCTCAGCAGTGCTAATTCTACTGGAATGTGGTGTCTATGATTGAACCGAAATACAAGTTTTCTCCCATCACATTTAGGGAAACAGCTACCTGCTTATTGGGTTTCAGCAAATGGCTTTTATTAGGAGATTTTCTTTGTGGATTAAAAATGGGACCGGCAGCTCTTTTTCTAGTGATGATTGTTCATTTTTTTACTTTATATATATTTTTAAATTTTATGTTGGGATTTTTCCTTGTTCTCTGTTGTTGTTTATCAATAAAATGTTATTGTATTGAAAAGTTTTTGCTATGGTAAGCAGTTCATAAAGTTTCTTCATGATAATAAGTTTGTTTGATATTCCTTGTTCAATTATCATCTAATAAAGTAAGATAAATTTTGAGACTTGCTTTAAGCTCACTTTGTCATAGGTAAAAGGTGGATAGAAGTCGTTGGCGATAGTTTATTTTGAGTTATTCATCATATCATCTTATACTGAGTTTGGGTATTTTTAGGATTTGGCATTTGATTTATCCCTTTCTGCTCTTCTGGGTGATAACATCTACAACTTTGGAGAGCTTCTTGCTCATCCTATTGTAAGTATATTTACCCAAAATTTTGCAATGGTTGTCTAGGAATTATTTTATATATGTTGGCTGCTGAAATCTTTATTTTGTAATAACTTCTACAGATAAAAAGCCTTCTGGGGACAAAGGTGGAATGGCTGTACTATATTCTTCAGGCATTCAATTCTGGTGATTTAGTTCGCTATCAAGAATTATGTCAGGTGCATAATGCTGCTTTAAGGGCTCAACCAGCATTAGTTCAGAATGAGCAAAGGTTGTTGGAAAAGATCAATATTCTCTGCTTGATGGAGATTATATTCAGGTATTTATGTGCTTGGTAGATTCATATGTGCAGATGATTATAATTTAATACATGTTAGTTGGACTAATTGTAAATACTCACAGCCGACCTTCTGAAGACCGAACTATTCCCTTGAGTGTTATTGCTGAGCGTACAAAACTTTCTGTAGAGAATGTGGAGCATCTCCTCATGAAGAGCCTCTCTGTAAGTCCTATTCAGAGCTTTGGTTTTAAGCTATACGTTTGGGATCTTTTATATTTTATGATCCCAAACCATCTATATATGTTTATCAGAAGAGTTGCCTTCCAGATATTGATTAGCAGTAGTATTACTCTTTCAACTTATGGATGCTATTTGACTTCGAATATTTACTTCTTAGCATTTGTTTTTTGTCACAAATTATGCTGTATGCTTATTTCTGTCACCGAAGATGTGAAAAATACTTGATACTGTAAATTATATACCAGTGAACATCGGAGTTACTGATGCATTAGTACCTGATGAAATGATTATCTGTCTGATAATCACTTAAAGCTTTGCAAATAATCCCGGCTCAAGTAAAACTCAAAATCATTTATAGTTTTTTTTTCCTTCCTAAAATTGATCTCTCATCTGGTGATAGATTATAAGGGTGACATGATACGCAGAACATGAATTTCATCATGTCCAGAAGAGCTTTTAATGTTGGATCTCCAAAACCACATCGGAGTTACTGATGCATTAGTACCTGATGAAATGATTATCTGTCTGATAATCACTTAAAGCTTTGCAAATAATCCCGGCTCAAGTAAAACTCAAAATCATTTATAGTTTTTTTTCCTTCCTAAAATTCTTCTCCCAACAAATATTGTTATGCTTCTCATGTAAAATCTGGTTAAGTGATTGACTTGTGAATTTTTGTTTGACATTTGCTATTGATCTTGTGGTTTTGGAGAAGAATCTTTTGCTATTTTCATTTAGAAGTTGGTCTATTCAATTTTCTGTTGCTAATACTTTACACTGCAGGTTCATCTGATCGAGGGTATAATTGATCAAGTGGACGGCACCGTTCATGTTACCTGGGTTCAGCCCAGAGTTCTTGGAATCTCACAGATCAAATCCTTGCGGGACCGACTGGACAACTGGGTGGGCAAAGTACACACTGCGTTGTTATCCATTGAGGCAGAAACCCCTGATCTAATTGGCTCATGATTATCTTGATTTGCTTTCTGCCCATTGTAACAATTTCTTAAGTAGAAAGGAACACATCCTAAGGCGGCAAAAAATGAAGAGACAGACTCACTCAAGTAGGTCAAATGGGCGATTGAGCCGACTAATTTTATGTCTTTCATAGGGTGCTGCCTGTTGCTCTTGAATTACTACTACCTTGAAAGAGCAGGCCTCTTGCACTTTGCTTAGGAAGTGTTGGTTCTTTGTTTCATGCCTAGAGACATTGAAATCAATTTGAAACAGGCTGTTTGTTTACGCTTTAGAGTGATTAAAAACTATGTATCTGGAATTTTCCTTGGATACAACCAGATTTATCCACTTTTTGACGTGCATTTTGTTTATGCCAAACAATCGTTTACTTCGTCTGCAATCCTGTAACAAGGCCATCCCTGAGACTTTTTTTCCCCTCTTCGTATAAATGATATCTGCAATGTTGGATCAACTACAGGCTTCAAAACACTTTGGGGGGAATCTAACATTATGATTTCTTTTTCATACCTGGAAAATAAAGAAAAAATTTCTTTATTAATTACAAATTGAAGATAAATATTTTTTTCTTTTTATGATATATTTTTTGTCAACTCACTTATTATGATAAGTAATTTAACTCCAGTGTCCAGTTCAGTGGCAAAAATCAGATAGTATTGAACTAAAAGTGGAAAAAATAAAAAAGTTCAAAGACAAATATAACAAGAAATAGGATTAAAATAAAATTTGTCCCATAATTCAAAGACCAAAATAAAAATTTGACCGTTTAGGCACCTGTTGAAATATTTGCAGGTTAGAATAAGCAAAACATTTGACACAAGACATTTATTTACACCACGAAGCATTGCAAATCCCAAATGACCCGTTATTTTGAATTTGGGTGTAAAGATGATCTTCCACATCTTGAAAACAAGAACAAACTTTCATATAAATGTCTCGGACAATTTGGTCAACGTATTTCTCTGAATGCCAACGAGCTACCGTGAACGTCTCGAACTGAGTTGCATATCTGATTTAGCGTCTAAATTTCAAACTTAGCTACTTCGACAAATTTCACTAGCTCTATGTGGTTCAACCCAGGTTCAGTTGATAATCAATGTAAAACTTCTTTTGAACATGCATTAATGATCAGAGTGAGATTTGAAAAACACCATCATGCAAACAACTATTGATTAATTGATGCATCTTCCGTGAGGTGCCGAAACAACTTTCATCAGTCATGTCATCTATAAAAAGCATGAGAAATTGAGAACCACTTAGCTGCGCCTTTTCAGTAGAATGATGGAGATAAATGCAGAAAGGTTCAGCTACCAAAATCACCAACTAAACTTACACTTCGGAATTTATATAAAGAATACAAAGAACTAAAGCTGATCAGCATATTACATTTTCCGCCTCCCATTTTCTGATGGGCACTAACTACTCTGGTCTCCCATAAGGAGAGGAGCTTATGTCTGTAGTACTGTAAAAAGAATCTTCAGGTGGACCATAGTAATTCTCATCCTTTTCCTCGTCCCACTTGAGGACCTCCCTAGTATACTTGAATGCCTCATCGACAGTCACGCGGTCCCTAGCTCGGCCTTGCCACACGAAAAGCTTTCGATTCGTTAGGGAAGCATAAAGGTCCTTGAATTTCATGGCAACATAGAAGTAAGCCTGATGGGCCAGTGACTGGTTATTGTGATGAGCACTAACAGGACAGAAATCATTGAACCATTCACAAGTAGATAAAGGCACTCTATTGACCTTTTCCTCAAAGATATCATATTTGTTCAGGATTAGTACAAATGGGGTGTCTTTGAAGCAAGGGTGCCTGATCATGGTCTCAAATAACTCCTTGCTTTGTGTCATCTTGTTTTGAAGAAAGGTTCCACTACCGGTGCTGTCTGGGGCAAGCCACGGCTGATCATAGTCACTTAAGGAAACACAGAAGACCACTGCTCGAACATCTTCGAACATTTCGACCCACTTACAGCCCTCGTTCATCCCCTTGGCATTTACCCTAATAAGTTGGTACCTGAGACAAAGAAAAGAAGTAACCCAAAGTCTCAAAATTAGATGCGAACTGGATTCATCAATAAACAGATTAGGAAGAAGAATAAGGTTATACCATACTCTGGAAAGTGGGGTTTCAAAAACAAAGAAGAATCCCAATATCAATATAACTTACTTGGTCAGAGGTGGGGGCTGAGCTTCCAGATTCTCTGTATAAGTTTCAGACATTGGACTACGGTCATCAAGTGAGAATTCTATGAAAGCTAAACCATTTCCCTGAGTAACCCCTTCTGCATATATGATGTCTCTTTCCGAAGGTTCATATTCGTTGCTAGATATCTCAACAGCCTGCTAAAATCAAACATGAGCCGGAGATCACCATTAGAGTTGTACCAACAATTTTTAAAATTAAATACATCCTTTATCTTCACTTCACTATATATTAACCTATAACCATTTTCGCTCCTACTATCACACCTTAATTATACAAATATCTATTTTTGATCTGTCATTTGCCTTTCCAGCAAATCTTAACAGAATTTCAGGTTTGTCACATTGAAACAATACATATGATGTCAATACGTAGGCAAAACCAACAACATATTTCCTTCAACTCACCCACTAATTATACATGTTATTTTAATGAGAAAGATATGAATTGTGCACTTCCAGTGAGACACTTTACAACTTTTAACATCTAAAAAAAATGAGATGGTTTCAGGGATGAACAATTACCCGGCTTAAGAAGTACTCTGCCACATCTGGCAGAAAGTGAAGCTCATCTTTTCTTTTATAGGTTTCCTGAATTGCTGGATCCTTCCACACTTCTTCAACTAATGGTGCGTACTCACGAGTTGCTGCTGGAAAGAATGCGTCTAGATCCCCAGTAGCGATAATATCCAGCAGCCAGTCAGAGAAATGCTTCAGCCTAGGATTGAGGGAATAGATGGACTGACTAGTTTCAACTGCTTCATCGTTCCTAACTGAATGAAGGTTTTAGTCAGAAAACACTCTGAAAGCATTCCGATGGCATCAAGTACTAAATTACTACAAACATTGGCTATAGTCTTTATTTACATCAACACAGTTTACAAGCACAGAACTAAAATTTAGAGAAAGCATATGCTAGATACTCTATCTCGCACATGATGTTTGCAGCAGAGTAGCCATGCACAAAATTATAAAAGTTCATTTCTAGTTTGCAAGACAAATGAAATATTGAATAAATAAGAAAAATGTTCTTCATTTTTCAATCAAGAAATTTTTTTTAAAAAGGGATATTACATTTACAGAACCATCTCATGTATGTTGCGAAGCTTTTAGAAATGCAGAGGATGAACTAATGCAATAACAAAGGCAAAGCAGCTACACGGTGATAGTAAGTTATGCATGGCAAATCAATAACATCTATTCATTCTCAGTTTCAATCTATCTAGATCATGTACAAGTGAAGTGGAAACTTGAAGAAAAATTACCACAGCCGGAAATATTGCCTTGTCCCATACTTTGACCTGGAGAACTTTGCCCAGTCATTTTAGAAATTGCCTCTTCCTCAAAGCGCTCTCTTCCATCAAGCAAAATGCTAAGATATTTGTACATGTTACTCTGAATCATCAGCTTGACATCCTGCAGCTCTTCTGCAGTAAATCTGTTCCCATACAAGAATTTGGCCTGCTCACCAACATAAAAAATGAGGGTCAAAAAGGAAAAAAAAAAATCTCAAAAACAATAGAACAATTTTAGCTTCTACCACCATTTCATGCCATCCTTATTCTCATCTACTAAACAAGCAAATGTCTACTATTTGCTGAAGGTATGACTGTAAGGGGAGGTTAATTTAATACAATTGATATAAACGGAGCACAGTTTTAAATTCTAGTTAGTTTGATATTACCTCTCAATAGTGAAATAAAAACATGACAAGAGGAAAATATAAGCATAAGCTAAGTTCTCATTTGTCTTGCTTTGT
This sequence comes from Chamaecrista fasciculata, assembly GCA_003254925.1. NCBI lineage: Eukaryota > Viridiplantae > Streptophyta > Magnoliopsida > Fabales > Fabaceae > Chamaecrista > Chamaecrista fasciculata. Next base: position 20,159 of record QANZ01013033.1, read on the forward strand.
TACTCTCTTTAGAATCATTGAAACAAGCTCAAGTGCTTACATAAGTTGTGATTACCATAATAATAGGTTTCTGAAACATTTGTAAGCCGTACCTGCTTAAAGATAGTGCTAGTTCCTGATCCTTGAAGTCCAAGAAGAAGAAGTTTCTGCACTTTTTTCTGCTCCAGATAATTAGGAACGGTAGTATAATTACTAATCTCATCTCTTGGTCCATGAGGTTTTCCATGGGGAAAGGGTAAAGAGAACAAGGTGCAAACAAATCTTGTTGAAGCCTGCCCAGGAAAGGCCAAAAACTCAATTTCATTAATCTTCCAGAATCTCACAACGTCAAAAGTCCCACACCTGGAAATATTAATAAGTAAATACCTTCTCCCATATGTTCCCTCTGATATTATTTTGACCTTCTTCCTCATAACGACCATCATCATAAACCCAAAAGTGTGTATCACGTGGACATTGCACATTTGCCAGCTGAAAGTTCAAAGAGCAATGTTATTCTATTAAGTACTTGAACAAAACCATTTAAGCAGTTTATCAGAATTCAGAATTGCTCATCATGTAGCAGCAAATGGCAGGTTGCAGAAATTTTATCCTTAGATAGCCCATTAACAATAATATGGGTAACCGAAAATTATAAATGTCTCTTGCATAACGAAGTATAGTCAGATTCTATTAAGTTATTGATGCTTTGAAATTATCTTTTCTAAGTAATTATTTAAAGGGTATTTCATGATTCTCAAAATCTTGAGCAGAGGCAACAGCTTCAATGCAAAGCTTGTAAGTTGTATCATAGCCAATTTGGCTGCTTTTTGCTAAGGGCTAGCATGGTAACAAGAAATAGAAGGAGAAAGGCTGAAAGTTTGATACATATCAATTTTCACCCCTTCCACCTCTACTACTAACAAGCACACCATATGTTTGACAGAATAATCCTACAAGTTACAGCTGATACAGTAAACATAAAATCTGTTTAAATAAAGGCAGAAGCTTACCCTGAGGATCCTCAATTCAAGTTTTGTGATCTCTCGACCATTGATGTAAACTTCAGTGTTCCCATTACTAGCATCAGAGCTAAGCTTCCCAGTGAAATTCAAGTTTGAACTTATGATTCTGTCAGGTTTTTCTCCTTCCTGTTAATTGGATAAAAGCAGGCATTAAGCCATTTTTCTTTGATAAAAAACTGAATTGTGGTAATTTCTATGAAGAAAATTTCCATAGAGACATTGTGAATTTTAAAACACAAAGTAGAACTAGTGTCACCTTTCCCCAAAGGCCAGATTCTTTGTCATACCAATATCTACCAGGCTTCAACTTCCGTGGAGGTAACGAGCATCCAATTAATTCCGCCATCTCTTCCGGTTTTAGAGGGAATCCATTAACCACCAGCTGCTCTGGCCGAAGCTGATTAGCAGAGCATTCTTTCTCTGCTTTCATAATTTGCTTAACTTCCAAAGGACTAAGAAGTCTAGATAATACTCTTGAATGTTTCCCTAATTTTAGACGCTTTGATTCATCAATAGGCTGACCAATGCAAGTTACGCATTTGCGTCCCTCAGGCATTGATCCCATTGCCCTAAGCACACAATTGCTGCAATACTTGGAATCACAAACTAGGCAAGATTCCTTAGTTTCCCACTTCCCTTTTCCACATCTATAACAAACTCTGATTTTCTTTTTCTTCCTTTCCTTAGAAACCCCAACATATTCTGGATAAACTGGCTTCACAACCTCAACTGTCTTCCTTTCAGATCTATCAACGGTGTTGAAAGTTACTACAGGTACCCTCTTTGCCTCATTAGCTCCTTGTTTAGGAGGATTATGAACTGAACCAGGTGAGGCTGAAGGTGAAGCAGAGGAAAAGTCAGGATTGTGCAAGACAGACACCACAGATTCAGAACTTCCTGATATACGTGGACTTTGATTAGGAGAACTTGTTACTCCAACAATACGAGATACAGGCAGAGGAATTGTCTCGATTACTGGACGCCCCACACGACTAGTGGATTGCTGCGATTCAGACAGTGGTACTGCTCGTGATTTTGCACCAAGGGGATCAATTTTTACACCAAGGGGATCAATTTTTGCACCAAGGGGATCAACTTTTGGCACTTCATATGAAACTGGTGGGCCCACATATTCCATGGCTATGGAGTAATCAAGATCAGAAGCTTCATCAGGGAGAGAAGCTCCAGGAGGAAGCATATTCTTCACCAATTCCCTCCAGCTCTCTCCCCTATTTGAATTTCGATCCATTTCTACTGAAAAAAATTGGAACCCCTTAAACTTCAAAACGTTAGATCTTTCACTTCAGTAATAACTCTAAGACCTGTTTTCCCTCTAAAACACCACATCCCAAGTTCCTCGTAACTTGAAACAAACCAACAGATTAAGCATAAAATCCCAAGGATGAATATAAATATAAAGGTGATTCAGGAGTCAGCAGAGTGGCTTCAACATAGAACCTATCAGTCACCAAACGGCCGCATTCAAACGTTGAACGCCTTCATAGTTGAATGTCTTAATTACAACTACAAGCAGATAAGACGAGTAAGCAAAAATCGAATGAAATTAAACTAAATTCATGATATGATTTCAAAGTACGACTTTTCTAAAAAAAAAAAAATAGAAGAAAACCCATGAAAATGAGAATTAAGCCAGGGTCAACCAATAAACCAACCATGAAAATATTATAAATTGTGTATGACTAGGAACAAGGAAGGTTCATTCTTATTAGTCTAAGAGTTGAAAAAATCATAGTCAAACGAACCGGATAATAAATGAATTAATAACCCAAAAATAAATAAAGGGCTGCACACGAATTTTATAATTTTCAGCCGAAAAGTAATTTCGGAAGAAAAAAAAATACCCTTTTGAGTGTAGTCCCAAGTTTCAGTGAGAGAAACTAAAAGGGAGGTCAATGCGTAATACCTGAGAAGAGGAACAAAAGGAAATCCAATCTGAGCTTTAAATCTAAGGAGCTCTTGCTTTCCAGCCTCTGTGCCTTAAAGAACCGAAAGATAAAAAGCTTGTTGAAGCGCCCCACCATAGATAGATAGGTAAAGAAAAGACAGTGAGCTGAGCTCAGCTCTGAAGGTAGAAGAAGAAGAAGAAGAAGAAGAAGAGCGAGAGCGAGACGAGACAGTGCGATCGAGTGGCTTTGATGCGATGGGTCCACCAATTTTTAATCTCACAGTCACAGTCTCTTGTTGTATTTCCATGCTCTCTCTATGATTCTATTTTTCTTTATATAAAGTTAAAACCTTTCGTGATGACGATACACAGGGAAACTTGTGGGACTACCAGAGAGAGCCCACACCAACCACGCGCCTATCACCGCGAGTGCTACATACGAAGCGCATGAGTGACAAGGATGTATTTAAGGAATAATGACTTGTGGATTCTCATCTGTTCAATTAAATGTATTTAAAACAAAGGCAAAACACTCTTTCGTGCCCCTAACGTTTGCGGTGATTTTCAGTTATGCCCCTAACGTTTCATTTGTGTCAGTTGTGACCCCAATGTGAAACGTTAGTTTCAATTATGCCCCCAATTTCAATCATCCACAAAAACAAATACCATTTTTGCACGATTTGAGCTCGATTTTGATAAGATTTCATATGGGTTTTAATTTTCGGACATCACAAACTTGATTCCTTGGATCAATTTCAAAGATTAAGTTTAAAATAGCCCCAAATCCGAAGAAAATCGGACCCGATGAACCCCAAAAAGGACCAAAACGAAATGCAGCAAAACGAAGCATTTTTCTCAAAATTTCCATGTGCAAAATGATCCTTAGGAGTCGAAAATGAGTACCCATATGAAATCTGATCAAAACCGAGCTCAAATCGTGCGAAAATGGTGTTTTTTTT
>QANZ01013033.1:24130-45103 GCA_003254925.1 Chamaecrista fasciculata
AAAAAAAAAAAAAACGATCCATCGAAGACGTGACATGTACGTTATTCATATTTATAAAAGTCGATGTATAAAATTGAGACAACTTTGAAAAATGAAAACACAGTTCTACCTTCTAAGATAAACATGCCATAATTCGGGATTTCTTTTGGTCACGCAGTTTTACATTTACAGATAAATTAATAATTGATTATGTCAAAATTATGGAGTTAATAATTTATTTTTAAAAGTTAAAAAATTAATTTAATTCATAACAAATCAATATTTTTATTATTTTTTTAAATTAGGGAATAAATCATTCAATTTTATTAAAAAATGATAAATATATTATTTAATTATCTAAAATTTATATCATCGATTTCAAAAATTAAGTTATTAATCCAGTTTTATATTCAATATATAAAAATATTGAAGTCTCTTTTCTTTGTCTCACTGTCTTGAAAGTTTATTACAAAATACACGCGAATAAGGAAAGAATTAATTTGGTATTTATAAGTTTGAGATAAGTTTGAACTGATCATGAATAATGATTCTATATATTGTCCACCCATTCGGCCATTACTACTAATCATCACAGATGACTTTGACAATTTAAAAGCACATCAAGACTTGTCATTGAATGAAGAAAATCTTTATCTTAATAAAACAAAAAGAATATATAACTTTCTTTATTATCATTTAGGTAACACACGTCACGATCAAATTATTAGGCATGCATAATAAATTAGTAATATACCATGGAATAATTTTTTAAATATGCGGAAGCTCTAATTTGCAGTTTTGATTATTTAGTGCTTCAATGTTATATTTTCAATGATTAATGTCAGAATAATAAAAATACACTACTTAATTTTTTAACAAATGTCAATTAATTAATTTTTGAAGTCTTTTTTTCAATATTTAAACTAATGACACAATTGTTACATGTATATATGTTATAAAAAAATGTCGCAGATTAATGTTAACTGTTGAAAAGTAGAAATAATGACTATAACACATCTCTCTCTATTATTTTTCCTAATTTTTGCAGTGAAATCAACTAGAATCCAATATATCACAATTAGAGTTTTTTTTTTTCCCTTCTCCCTTCGAATATGAGGTATAAATATGGGAAGAATGATTACGATGAATTTCAATTTTAGCCTCATATTTCTTATAGGTCAAAAAGTTGATAAAAATACCAATACTTCAATTAATTTTTAGATTTAAATTTTCAGCTATTTAAAATATTATAGTTAATTTAATTGAGTCATCCCAACAATTAACATTATATTCATATAATCATATTAACTGATGGATAGCATCCAAAGAACTAAATAATTAACAGTTGTAAAAGATAAGAACCAAGACATCTATTTCTATTTTCTAAAGATTAAATTGTTTTCTGTAAAAAAAAACTAAATTGTTAACTCATTAAAACTTAAATAATTAAATAGTAACATTTTTCTGAAATTAATTAGTATTTAATGAAATGTCTAACAAAAAGTTTATTTGATAAATTGATTTAGTTGAACTAATGATAATGTTGACTATTTTATTTTGGACCTGGATCCTTTATCATCAAGAGATTTTCTGAAATTATTTATCATTGGACGTTATGTTTTACTAAATGGAACCGTCATGTGTCGCAATTTTAAGAGCGAGCATAAAATTTAACAGTTAAAAATTGTCAAACTTTAGATAATTCTAAAAGATCTAATTTTAGAGGTTACAATTTCTTTTACTTTTTCAACCTAAATTTTTAAATCATTTATATGTATAACTCAGCAAAAAAATAACTATTATCATCAATAATACATATCTTAAATAATATTTTAACATCTGCTAACTATTATGTGTAGGAAAATAATTTTAAAAAATAGTTTATAATACCCAATCAATTATTTTCATTTATTTGTGAATCTTCCTGAAAACACGAGGCTTATGGCGGTGCTACCTTTTGTTGTTTGTGCTACCATGGAACCGCCATCCATATACTTTAGTTTATTTTTAAATGGAAAATTAGAATCATAAATTATTTGGGAGTTTAGTTATTTTAATTATTAATTATTACCTAACTGAATTTTAAATTTCAAATAATGATCATTTACTTCTTTATAATTTATCTAAATCTTCAACATAAAGTTTATATTAAAATATTACTTAAGTTAATTTATATACTTTATAAATACTTAATCTTTAATCATCAGTATCATATATTTATTTACAAATTATTAAAAAAATAGAAAGTAACATGAAATTATAAAGTAGAAATATTTGGATTTTAGTTTCGACTTTACTAACACCAATACTCATATACAAGCTTAATTATTAAAAATTAATATTTAGATATTGATAAAAAGACTCAATCTAAAAAATGAACGTATAAAATTTTTGAATGAATCATATAGAAAGATATATAAGTGGATTGGATACCAAAACTGGAGGAGTTGGTGCGGCTTTTAAAAGCATGGATGGGATGGCAGAAGGACGAATAAATGCAATCACTGACCCACATGTAATTTTGGGATATTCTTCAATAAATACTGCGCTATGTCTGGTAATACATAGATCAGAGATTAAAAAACACAAAAAATTTGGGGCCTGTTTGAATCTATTTTATTTTATTTTTATGTTTATACAATTCTTAAACTTGTAATTTTTTTCCCTTTTAAAAATTGTTAATATTAATTTTTTAACTTAAATCCTGACATTTCCCAACTCCCAATAAGACAACAGAATAGCCCCGGTTCAGTGCATGCTCCGATTTGGTAACGCCAAACAAATACTTGTAAATAGCAGAGCGGTTTAGGTCTTTCAACTTTCTATGACCTTTTAGGTTTTGTTTCACCCAAACCAAGCAAGCAATCAAAAGTTCTTTTCTGATTTTCTGAGATTCATTTTATTATTTTGTTGGCAATGCCATACTTAGCTCATTTTTCATTTATTTATAATTGTTGAAGTATCTACGTAAAATGATTACTTTTCATTTATACCTCTCTATAGCACAATCTTTAGTATTCTATACTTTGGAATTGGTTTTGGTAGACAAATTATTGGCATGTTGGTCAAACTTTTGACCAACCAATTATAATGTCTATTAATAATGACTTACCCCACTCTCCTTATAATATTTTGTAAGATTAAGGTTAGAAAAGGAAATCAACTCTATTATCACTTTCCAATATTTCAACCGAGTTCCAATTAGCTAATACTCAGAAAATAGATTGCTTGCAACTTGCATCTATTGTAGGCAGAATAAGTCCTTTTAAGAGCTCAAGACTTTTAAGGAGGGTTGAAAAGTTCTTACAATGTTTTTTCGAAATGTTGTATGTCTAATGAAAATGTTAAGAGTACTGCCTCTGATTCTGGTGCCAATTCATTCATCGTCTAAAACATACATTAACTTTTGTTTTGAAGTTCACAGATACACACATGAAGCTTATTACTCGTCCATTAATTTTTTTTTCCACCAAATTCAAAAGAGAACCTAACTCACCTTGTGTAAAATACATATTCCACATAAATTGAAGGGGTATACAACATATAACTGAACTGATGGAAGTGAAATTATTGAATATGAACTGAAGATACAGCTGATGTAATTTCACTGGTTCGTGGATCGGCATATTCTAAACAAACACCGCGAGGATCTTCCGTGACTAGTAAGGCAAGAACATTGAGTGAAGTCCATGTTTCCATCACTTTCTTGTTTGAATCTCCCAAGGTAACAGCAAAGACTGCATCAAACCCTCCTGCTCCTGGAACTCCAGCCAATAGAACTCCTTCCAAGTTCATAGTGGCATCTAGAAGCTGTGTCTGTGATTCCGGTTCAATCTGCGTTTTGCAGCTAATGAGACTATTGAACTCATAAATTATGTTAAATTTTGAAATGATTCTAATGGAAAATTTCTATAGTATCACTCAGATAGAGATTACATAGAAGTTAATCTTGTAGTTATGGCATTTTAACTGCAAAGCACGATCTGAACCCTATTTTATCTGTTATAACTTCAATGCTTTAAGCTACTATCATTTTAACTGAACCAGAGTCCTATAATTATTGTTATATTATAGAATTCTATTCTCATTTAAAAGATCTCCAAAGTGGTTGTCCTCCATGCTGGAGATCTTAAGGTAGTAAAATAAGCTAGTCCTTTTTCTTGTCTGGAACTTCATTCAGTTCTCAAACGACTTCTTGAGGCAATACATGCCATTTCTTCAATTTACCGACAACAGCTCTGAAAAACTCAGCTTGATAATAATAGTTTCGAACATCAATGTTATACATTTTTATAAGAAAACAAACATAGTAGAAAGGAACAAAGAACAATGAGATTGAGCACTCAGTGGGATGAACTTACTGGAACACCTGCAGCCTCACCCATCATGCGCATATGATATCTGATCCCAAGCATAGCGTCTTTCGCTCCTAGCAATGCTTTAACAACTGCCTCTTTGATAGGTTCAGAAGCTTGCTCTATCCACTGATTATGGAGTTTGAATTTTAAATATCAACATGAAAGAAGAAAAGCAGTCAGGAATTTAAAATATAGCACAGAAAAATAATGAAACTTGATGGCATAGAGACCAGTCTCAAAATAGTTATGGAGTTCATAACTGGAAAATGAAACCCTCACTGAAATGGCTTTAAGAAACAACAGAATAACATTAATCTTATGTTTTATCACATCACATAAAATAAACACTACCGATTTAATTTCTGCTCACGACATTCCATAGTAAGGGCATTAATTTGATCGGTGAGCCAAGGGGTTTACAATTCTCAGACATTAAACTGGTTACCACATGTATGAAGGAGACAGTTGGGAGATTAAAATTTCAACACAGATCTGATTATATATAACATTTTGTTCTTCAAATAACTTCCACTTAAACTATCACAAGTGAGTACAAGAAATACCTTGTCCGATCTGAGCCTACTGCAGTTGTTTATGACACATTTATATGCTTCCCATTGTTCCTTAGCTAATTTCGTCAACAAGTTTAGTTGCATTTCCAGTGCTGAATTTACCTCTGACAACCTTCTCCATGTATCAAGCGATTTCTGAGGGTCAGACTTCTGCCATTTTTTAACAGCGCCTACCATCGATGGAGTTGATGATCCACCAGTTCCTGGTTCTCCTAGTAACTAAGAAAACGAGACTAATTAGTATGAGCAACAACAGTTTTCATATGCTTTGACAAGAAAGCCAAAGAAGTCAACTGATTTTGGAACAGGAAAATGCTCTAAATGAAAAGAGAGACAAAAGCAACAATAGCTGTCATATTATAGATTTTCAATCTCCGCATCATCTGCCAGTTACAGAACCAAAAGAGGATTACTGACATAAACTATGAAGTTATATTTCCTGTGTCAGGTGACACCCTGGCAAAGGGTAGATTCATTCTTGGCCATACCAATAAGAAACTGACACATAGATTTAGTAGTTAACGGGGCACCAGTTTCTCAGAGAGGCAGAAACCTGGTACTCCAGTGAAAATGAACTATCTAATAGGCAAAGTGTCCAGTAAGAGGTGAGAACTTAAACATTATAGGTCACGTAGTGATTAAAAGCCCAAAATATGAATTGGCCAGAGTAAAATTTTATAAGGAATAAAAGGCTGGAAAAATCTCAGAGGAACATTCAATGGAGGGAAAAGAAACTTGGCTCTATAGTATATAGTTAAGAGTGTAAGACAAATAGTACTTGCTTATTTTCCCTTCTTGTCAAGGATCATTTTATTTCACCTAAGCTCAAGCTGTTTAGTAAAGATTCATAATTGGTGACAATGGTGATATTAATATCTTTTAACACTTCCTTTGAAAGAAGTTTTAGAATAACCAAATTGATTTTAAACCAAAGGTATCTAGAACATAGGTTAAACATGACTCTCCTTCTCAAAAAGAAGGCACCCATAACCACAGCACTTGCAAAATACAAATAATAGAACCAACAAATGTAAAATTTATATTGCTTACAAGAGTCACTAACGGTGGTAAAGAAACCTCAGTCTTCTCATGGTCCCATTTTCCTTTCAGAATGTCAGTTATAACTTCTGGTAAAGGTACTTCTTTTTCTGCACCCTGTAATGTCAACAGAAGCAAGAAATTGAATTTACAGATACCATAAATCCTATATAACATTAAGTCAACAAATAGGGGTAACAAACACAAGCAATGCAACTGGTTTGAGAAACAAAGTGTACTAAAAATTTATAAGACTACTGGGAAGAATTAGTTCTTGAAATGTAACTGGGTGCATGAGGTGTTTAACCTTGATGAAAGCCTATGAAAGCATCCAAGTAACAAGTGTTGTGGAAGAGAGATTGGCTCCAATGCATAGTAGAGGTCATACATCATGCAAATCTGCCATGCGTGTTTCAAGAATTCATAGAATAACAGTAATCACGAAACACAAAAAGGTCCAAAAATGTGTAGTTGACAAACCATGAGCATACATTTGGCAGTTCTGTAACTATGTGCAATAGTGCTTGAAAAGTTAGTCCTGATATGTATGTTAATTTAATCTAATTGACCAAGTGAGGAACTTGGACAACTAGACTAATGGAAATTATAGATTGGTTTCTCAAAACACAATATAACTTGCTATACACATATACAAAGAAACACATACAAGCATGGGAAGGAAGAGGAGCAGACCTGAGCAAAAGAAATCAGCTCTGGAGAAAACCGCACATAGCGTTGACTTCCATAAACAGCTGAACTGACATCAAACCCACTGCCTACTTTCCCTTGTGCAATACAGTGAGCAGTTTGAGCTATCTTATGCACCAAGTCAAGATCTGCAGTATCTTTCCTTTCATGACAATCTTTAGGTGAGGAAAGCTTTACAACTCCAAGGTAATGAAGTAAAGCAGAAACTACAGCAGTTGTCATGGCTGCAGATGAGCCCAATCCAGTTTTAGCGACTTCAGGCTTGCAATTCCCTCCATTGACATCCTTGCTATTGAAGGTTATGGAGGCAAAAGGTGGAAGGCTGGCCAATGATTCAGGTGTCAAAGGGAGTCCACGTCCTTCAATCTAAAGAAGATTTTATTAGTAAATGAATTTCTGGGTTTAAGCTTTTGAACAATATTTATTGCTCAAGTACTAAAAAAATTAACAGAAAAAGAAAAAAAAAACTTAAGATGGGGAAGATAAAAAAAGAGGGAGTTAAAATAAAAAACTTCTATAATAAAGCAAATTTCATCCATTCAAATAACAGAAGTCATTGTTCTTCTTACCAGTGAGCATAATGAATATCAAGTGAAATTTCCAACATGATCAAGATCAACCTAAACTACTTTAAACAAAAGCATAAGATTCTAGCAGTAGCTTATGAGAAAAGGCAAAAGGAGACATGACTACCTGGTTCCTATATGAATAAAAATCATTACAACCCAAAATTGTGATGTCAAGACCTGCAAGATTAATTTAGTTAGAAAATTTTAAGTTTGATGCTCCTCTTTCATATGAAAGGGTAGAAAAACATAGATCATATATTACCTTGTAAAAGTAGTTTGCGTAATAAGTCCTTTTTATTATTGTCAAATGTTGCCTGGGCAGCAGCAACAGAATATTGCACTGCATATTCCACAAAAGGATTCCTAGTTTCACTGAAATTAAGAAAAAAATCAAAACTTTTAATCTCTGATTGAAAACTAGTGAAAAGGTTTGAAGAACATGAACGTCTTCACCTCTATCAGACCATACACAATTTCTATCCCACTGTAAATTTATTACTTGCTTGACTAAGAGGTTTGTATTCACTATTCAATTCCACTGTTGTAGATGAATTAGATTAATTAAGGGTCAAAAAAGGGATCTTGAAAGATAGAAGACAAACAGATATAACAAATAAAACTTACCTAGATGAAACACATTGGATAGTAAGATTTTCCAGTGCTAGTTTGTACATGCCTTCTCTGGAGAGCTGAGGTGAAGTCAATTTTACATCTGTCCATGCCTGAAGGCAATGCAAGCAACAAGAGATGACATATAATTGGCAATGGCACTATGCTAATCAAATTACTAAAATTGGGACTTAAGTGAGAGAAGGAAATAAAAAATTAGGACAAGATGTAAATACAAAAACCCACCCATGCCCAGCTATCAGGTTTTGATTCTTCATATAGTGGTTTCACGATTGCATAAAACCTAGCATTGGTACTGAGTACAAGCCCTGCATTTGGCCTCTCGAGTATAAGGTAACCCCCAGTCACCAGAACCTTCCCAGGAGCAGAAGCAACCCTGAGTTTGAAAAAAGAAAATTCAGATTCAAAATTAACAACGGGACAGAGATTCTTCCTTTTTTTTTACTCATCAGGAGGATTTTGTGGGATCAAACTAGTTCTAGTCTCAAAATTCACAAGACAGTGACCCCTTTATCAGTAAAATCCCATTTGACAATGATCATATAATAATACTGTTCGAGAGTGAACTTACACGGCCATTGTGCTTTCACTACACATCCCAATGATAGTGAATGCTGAGACTTGAGATTCAGCTCAGTTTAGCAAGGACCAAAGCCGCAAAATCTCTGTGTAATAGAAAGGAAAGATTCAGGTTTTAAATTAAAATTAGAAATGAAAAACTCTGATTCTTAACGAACTTGAACTGAGTCACCAATCGCTACAATCACGAATAGCTTAGACGCAAATTGAATCGAAAGCCAATAGCAAAGAATGCACCTTCAGATTCTGTGAGAAGGATCCCAGCTCACAGTGAGAATTGCACCGGTGTGTTAATGTTGGGTGGAAGGTATGTCCATATACTTTTCCTCATGCACAGTTTTTAGGTAAAAAGGAAAAAGAAATATTGTTCTTTAAAAGAGTTGTGTACTTTTGTTGCCGTATTACAACTTCATTATCTTTTCATTATCCTCATATTCATTACATAACTTCCTACAGTGCTATATGAGTGTTTGTTTTGCAATTATAAAGTCATTACAAAAATATCACTTCATTACAAAAATATTTTTTTTTATTTCTATCTATTTCCATTATCAATTATCAATTCTACCCCTATACAATTTAAAAAAAACCATATATTTATTTCAACCAACCACAATCATTACATACCTTTTTTCATAATTTCACATCCTATTTTTTTNAAAAAGGGGGTTTGCTCTATAAAAAATGAAATGCAAATATCGTGCCAACATTGTTTAACCAAATTGTAAGTCCTCGCGTTACACGCGGCTGGTAAGTCAGCATACGACACAACCTCCCCCATTGTCCAATTGCTTTCTTGTAGTATAAAATCATCTAAAAAATAAATAAATAATCAATTTCCTAAAATTTCAAAAATACATATAAAACATAAAAAATTGTAAGAATTTATAGCCTTGGTAATTGGTATGTATTGTCCTTTTTCATTTTTATAATTTCTATTTTTCATTTTCGTTAATTATTTTATACACTATAACTCTTCTCTTACTAATTTTTCGCAAAAATTAGTTTAGGCCATATAATTAAATTAACAGAATAAAATGGGCCGGCCCAGAGTAGTGTATTTAGTGGATCTTGATGAGCCAGCCCATTAATCCCAAAATATCTGAGAGCTCAATAGGCCTACTTTTTCCGTGGATCCAAACCTTTCTTCTCTTCACTTCCTTCCTTCTTCTTCTCTGCGCAGGGTCTTCACGGAGGAACCAAGCTTTGAACTTTGAAGAGATCCCTAATCGCTGATTGAAGGTAGCGATCTCTATCTCTCTCTTTTCAGCTAATTGTTATTATTTTTATCATTATCATTTTAATATCTCAATATCTAGCCGATCCAAAGTGATATCTAACCCGAATATCTTCATCTGAGTCTCACAATTTCCCCCCTCAAATTTCATTGCTTTATTTGTTTTTGTCTCGTTCGTCTTGAAACACCACTGAATAAGTTATATAACAATAGGATGCAGTGTATAATTTTTACGTCAGAACTCGTAACTTGTCTCAGTTTCCTGATTATTTTCAGCACCATTCTTTGTTGAGACTTAGTTCGCCTACAGCGTACTAAGAAGTTTCTTCACGTTTTATGCAAATTTTTGAAAAAAAAAACACGTCTATGTTGTTTCTTCAATTTCTCCCTCAATTCACGAACCTTTCTCTTCCGTTCTTCTTACGACTTCTGGTATCTCTCTAGTTTCTTCCCTTTCCTTCGATTCGTTCCTCAATTTGCGGTTCTGAGTTTCGAGATCGTCCCATCTTCTCGCTTCGTTCCTTCAGTTCCTCTTCGACTGTCCTACTCCAGTTCTAAGACTCGGCAGTATTTCACTGGTACATTTGTTGGTCATTGATTTACTAATCATTTATAATTTATTTTGAAATTGGTATGCCTCTATATAAGCCATGTAATTGTATTTGTATGCTAGAAATTTTGTCTAGAAGTTGGAGGTTCTAAGAGTATCAAGAAGACGTCCTTCGTAATTATTATCTTTTCCCTCCCAATTCCGGTGGAGGCATTTGAGAGATGCAGAAACTGGGCGAGTTCAAGCTACCACCCTTCTTCAATTATCCACCATACTTCACGTAAATCCCTTTTCTTTGAGCACTGCATTTTTCTTGGGAAGTTAATGGGAGTTGACATAACAACTATTGATGCTTTAATATCAACTGTGGTCTATGGGTACATGTCTTCTAGTTTACAGGTTCATTATCTAGATTTCTTCACCTGTGCTTGTTGATACATAAATTATCTTCGGTCCGAAAGGAAACTGCGGCTGTGTTCTGATATCTGTTATATAATGTATTAGTGCTTCTAGTGGTCTACAGAAGCTATTGTCAAAATTCGCTTCTAAGCTTTAAAGAGCATGGCGTCATACACACTCATGCCTATTAAACTTAAATAACAGTAAGAGAATTGGTAAAAAGATGAACCAAATGAAATATTTCAAGACTGGTAAGATTTGACATGTTCAAAATCTTTGTGCTGGACGGAAGCAGTTATTGATTATAGTTTTATTCCATTGAGTCTTACTATCTAGTGTCTTAAGTTTGAAATCCAAGTATTTAGCTGGTCTTTATTGAAGTTTTCAACTAATGGAGATTTGCCAGCAGTTTTCAATTGCACTAATATGGACAATAAGGTCAACTTTGAGATATACGCTGCAAAAGTGAACTGCCTTGCCTATTTATCTTTTGATAGAGCTTTTATGAATTCCATACTCTAGTAATGGTCTATATTCAAATAAGTACCTTACCATGAAGGTTGGAAAGGGGATTTTTGTGCCAAAATTTATTGTTGTATTGTGTTTTTTTTTTTTTTCTGGAAAAATCAATTGCTTGTGGTGCTCACAATCATAATGATTTCATTCATATTGAATCGAATTACCTGGATAGATATTTAACAGTCTGAAACATGTAATTGATTAGGCCTGTATCCTTTGTATGTTTTTTCTTTCAGTTTGCAACCTGTAAGAGACACTAGAGAGAAGCAGGTACAACTATGGAAAGATCTTATTCTGGACTACTGCAAAACACAGAAGATATTTGTAATCGGGCTTGAAGAAGAATTCCCTCTATTTTTAAATCCTGTGATTGAAAGTAAGGTCATCATTCTTGCTCATTCCATAGGATTATTTGATTGAATTGATAGGTGATCGAGATACTCTTTTAGTTGTCTCTGTTGCTTATTTCCATCTTCTGCCATGTGCGTTGTTTTTTGATTGTTTATAGTGCAGGGTCCCTCAGTCATGAAGCTAGAGAAGCCTTCCTTTCAGCGTTAGTTTCAGAAGGTTTGTTGCTGCAGTACTGGATTTCATTTATTAGTTCAGCTGACATAAAAGGCGATGAACTACAATTTTGATTTGGCAGGACGAGCTGAATGGATGGATAAAGGACATAAGAAATGTCTTATTCTCTGGCACCGGATTCAAGATTGGGCTGATATAATAGTACAATTTGTAGGTTAAGACTGTAATTTTGTTAATCCTGGTACGCAAGTTGTTATGTATTGGATTGTAACTGAATTTGCTTTCATATTGCCTAGGCAAAAGATAATGGACTGGAAGATGGTGTTGTAACGATAGAGGAAATACGCTCAGGGACTGAATCTCAAGGAACAGGTATTATTTATGATGTGTTTAAGGCCTGCATAGTACATTAACAACTGTATAATGAAATAGGAGTAGGGGCAAGGTTGGCATTTGCAAGCTGGTTCAGAATCATGTTTGGTGGTTTTCATGAATTATTATAGATTCTCTTGAACTTGATCCTTTGAACAGGGCTTTAGTCATCTATTGTTGTAATGTGAATTTCTAAAATTTAGCTACTCTGTTCGAGTTTGGTTTCTGGTTGTTATGAGATTAAGAAAATCTAGTTGTAACTTATTTTATTCTCTCCTCACACTCAATAAACATGGATTAAAATAGAAGTCATCCATCCTGGCTAGAGATTCAGCATACCATAAACGTTCTTCAAGCTCCGCTGAACTGAAAATACAATTGATATCTACTTATAAAGTTTTATTTTTCTTTATACTCTCATTGCTATTATAAGAGCTCATGAATTGGCTTTCGGGAACTTTATGATATACTGCAGAGCTTCAAGGGATAGACCGCACCATCTTGAATCGTGCTTTGAAGTTGTTGGAACAGAAGGGGAAGCTTGTGATCTTCAAGGGAACTTCAGCTGATGATGAAGGTGTCAAATTTTCTGTATAATTTTGTCTTGTGCTGATTCTGGAGAATATCAAGTATGTCTAAGCAGAGGTTGCCTTTAGCTGCCAACCTGATTTGGTTGACTTGTTGCGGCAACATGTTTGTGTTAGATCAAGCTTAAGCTATGCTGTTCTATTCTTCTATTTTCAGATCTTCCTTATGCCAAGGGCTTGACTTTGTGGGTACTTTGTAATTGTGATCATATACATTGAACTTGGGATTTGGAGTTCCAGTTTGACACTTGTGCGTCTGATGGTTTAACTTAACTACTGTAAATAAATAACATTGTGATTTCATGCATGGAAAGATCCCAAGCCCATCATTAATATCATTATAGTTAGTTAGTGTTTGGATATACTACCATGTTTAAACTTTAAACACCTTTACTTTAACGTCACTTTTGTTTTTACTCAATATCGACACTATCTTGACGAGTATACTTTTTTCTTTTCTGGATAAAAACTAGGCTATTTTTGGTGAGCAAAAACTACGCTGTTTTCGTCGGGAGAAAAAAATTTAAACATAGACCATGTCAGGTAATATGTTCAGATTTTTTTTATTAAAAAATAAGATTCATTAATAAAATTTATAAATGTAAGATCGCATTGCAGAAAGAAAAAAATAATAAAACTTATTATTACAAAAATATGATTATAAAGACAAATTTATTAATTATTTGGGTACAGTCTGGTTTGAACATCCAGACACATCGCACATTCAGTTATGATGTGATTTTTTTATAGGAGCGAGTACTCATCCTGTCTTTCTATAAACATATTCCTAAAACAATTAAATAATTTTTTAACCCCATTCATTGATGCAAAGGCCAAACACTCGGGCTCAATAGCCACTTTTTAATACACCATACGTTTTGATTTTCTCTCAATTACGAGAAAAACAGTCTAATTATGAAAATAAACAAGAGAATAATACTATCTTGAAAAGAAAAGCAGCCAGAGAGACAGGACACAAGGTTAAAAAAAAATTCCTTTGACACTTTACTTTGGTAGACATGACACTAGGTCACCATTCCTATTTATTACATCAATTTTATCAAGATTCAATTTACAGTATAATAAATGTTAAACCAAGAAGACGGGCACCCGAGTATAGAAATGTTTGGGAGTGGTTCGGCTACAGTAGGATTGCAGAAGTATTTAATCTACACCATTAATTTAATTTGAAAGTCAACACATCAAGTCTTAGTCAACTGATCCAATGATCAAGAAATGATAATTTAGCAAAATTCAGCCAACATAATTTAGCTGATCCATTTCCGAAATGTTTTTGACTCTATGTGGCCTAAAAAATGATTTTTTTTTGGAGAAACTAACTGAACTATCAATTTTTCCAACCGTATTCCTATCTATAATATAATTTATAGACAAAATTTGCAAGATCAATAAGGCTACAACCATAAAATAAATACAAAAAAAAAAAAAAAAAAAAACNAAATAAATACAAAAAAAAAAAAAACTACAGATAGTGATGATCAATCCATCAACTAAGGGAATTGCATTAAGATAGAAAACTCCTTCAACCAAAAGATGGAGCTAAACATTCATCAACCATGTCCAGAAGGTTTGGGTTTTCCATCGCAGCAGCTACGCGTTCTTTATCATTTAGTTGTTTATTAACTGAATATACATTTGTGACAATAAAAAAAATGAAACAAGAGTGAATGTCCAGCCATAGTAGAAGATATAAACCCCACACATACAATTGCATCTCAATATTAAATCAAAGTCACAGGAACCTGTGTCATATTACAGCTAAAATAGTAAAATGGATGACCAACGCTTCATACAGAGCATCATAAGTTTTGCAAAACAGTTGACCAACAGTTGGCCAGCAAATAAATGAAGCATTGAATCTATTTCTCAATCAATTGGGATAGACATATATTTCAACTCAAAGCGTGACCCAAAAACAATAACATCAGAAGATTTTCTGTAAAAGACCACCCATGTCACTTAAATGAAGAACACTAAATCAACAAAAAATCAGCCAGAAGACTAAATCACTATTCAAAAGACTGTTTTTACATTACACAGACACACAAATGCACACTTAGAGAGAAAATGAGAGGAAGAAAAACCTGCAGCTTCAGTTGCATGTGACCCAGGTGCAACTCTGATATCCACCTAACCAGAGTTTAAAGAAAGACTATCAACAACAGACAAAATCAAGGAGAGACACCCTTAAAAGCACAGAAGTTAGAAAACCAGAAAAACTAATCTAAATTTCTTTACTGCTATAATCAGGCTTTAAGGGGCACGGAATAGTGACAATGTAAGTATGATTATATTGATCGAAAGTTCAAACCTTCTGCATTCATGATAACAAATAACTCAGTACAGTGATTATGGTTAGGATGCCAGAGAGGCCGAACTTAGTAGTATTTGATATACCAGATACCCCAGAAGCTACAAATGTTACTTTTTTTTTTTTAATTTCCTATTTTTCCTCTTTCTGTTTTAGGAGGAGTTCTGGATCCGCCTACATTAAATTTCTTTCCTCTTCTAATAAATCTTACAGATCAAGGGCACCTAGAAAGCTCTACCTCATGGTTCATTCTTTTACTGGTTCATAGAGCACGCACAGACACATACAAAGACATTGTTGAGTAATTGCAGAATTCAGTGTAAAAGAACAAATTTTGATCAGTTGCCCAAAAAAATAGATTCACTGTAATGTCATATTATTACAAACACAAAATAAATAACCAGCCAAATGTCACATGCTACTGATCCTCCATCCTATTTTTGTCATCTTGCTGATGTCCTAGAATGGTAAATTAGCTTCTCACTGTATATTCCTTATTAAGCCAACCCATAGTACTCAAGAAAATTATACTGATATAAACAAGCAACCAAAATGATGTTGCATCATGTAAAACTAACGTTATTGCAAGAGCCTGACGATCTGCATTTCTTCCGAGCATCATAAGTAAATTGAGCTACCTTTCTGAAATATTAACAGCGTCCAACTACAACATATAAGTTCTGGAATTCATGCATGATTCTTATGCATTAAGTAAAGAGCCATTTTCCCACAAGAACCTCAAGTTGCCAAAATGAAAATAGCAAACTGATTCAATTATAAGAAATAAATGTTGGTACCTTGTAGTGCGAAGGTAGGCTTCTCATGAGTTTCACCCGCAAGCATAGACCTATAATCGTTGCCATACTACAATGTTCAACTGTAGGAGTAAACGTAACCCTGAAGCAAAGCATAATCGCACGGTACAACAAGGAGACGTAAGATACACAATCAAACCCAAAAACCCATAAAAGAAAGGTAAGAAAAAAACAAATGAAAAGGAATTCCTGAGTACCTGACGTAGCTACGCTTGTCGTCAATTTCAATAGCATCTTCTGTTATAACTTTGAGCTCTTCCAATGAATAAGGATGCTCGGGGTCTTTAATATCCCTTATATGATTTAAGAATGTTAAGAAAATCGATCACACAACTGAATGCACATAGACCTTCAGGGTTTTTTAATTCTCAGTGAGGAGGATATGTATAGTTTCTAATCCTTTAAACAATGCACAGAAACTGAAGAACACTAAAATTACTCAAAAGAAAAAAAAAATGATGAGAATTGAAAAGGATATCAAAAATTTCTTGTTGATCAATTGGCTCCAGAGCGTAGTCATCGGCAGAGGTAGGCGCCGTGCGAGCTCACGCTCTTTCTTTTGGTAGATTACAGGGTTAGCGTTTATCAAGCCAGACAGCATATCGCCGGCTTTTGTTATGCTGCGTGTGCTTCAATTTCGAATTTGAGGGATTTGAGACGAGGATGGATAGGTGAGGAAGCTCAAATCAAAGCCTCAAAGGCTCAAACTCAAATTAGGGCAACAAATAGGAAAGTGAAAAGAATAGTGATGGGTTTGTATGAAAATAAATAAAATAAATAAATAGTGTTCGGTGAGAGATGAAGATACGTGGATAGGGGACACAGCAAAGCGAAACTTCCCAAGTGTATCGATGCCACGTGGGTGTGACGTGTCTAGCTCTCAGGCTCCAACTAAGAATTCTGGCCTCACTCAAGTACTCCAGCTAAGCTATGTGACCTGCAATTAAAAAAAGTTGCTAATTTTAGAAGGCACTGTTTGTTTGGCCAAGATTGTAGAATTGAAGATATTGTTCATTTTTCTCAACAAATGTATTTATATTGAAAGGTGAAAATGTATGCTCAAGCTCAATTTAATTTGTTTAAATTATATCAACTTTTTTTTAATTTTAAGTCAAGAACAGAAAATATTTATAGATTTTAAAACTTAATAAATAATCTTTTTGAATTTTTAGATTACCAATTAAAATCTATAAATTTTAGAACTTGACAAAAATAACATGAGCATTTTATTTTGTTTACTTAAGACTTCTAAATACTTTTTTAAAAAAAAATTCAAAGATTTTAAATAAATAAAATTGAAAGTTCAAAAAAGTCTATTTACCAAATTTTATAACTCAATTTTCTTAAGTGAATAAAGTTTAAAATTCAAGTATTTCATTGTCAAGTTTTAAAACTCATAATTTTTTTTTTACTCTCAACAAAAACTCAGAGAATTTTAGTATAATTTAACATTTTAATTTTAATAAAAATACCTCATCAAATGTGAAAAAGAATTTTATATAACTTTTTTCCTTTCTTATATATGCTGCGTGCTAAATCTATAAAGTTAATTAATAAGTTATCTTTGACACACTTGACAACTTTTATTTTCATACATTTGTACAGATTGTGATACATATGATACAGCTCTATATATACAATATTAGCGTGGAGCTAATATTGTAGTTAATAGTTAATAGTTAATAGCCAATGCAGCATTGGAATGCGTAGTTGGCATAGTGGAACAACCTATGGTACCACTGAATCTTTTTATCAGAACGAAATGTTTTGGATCCCAAAGTGGAACTGCAAATCTGATAGAAGAGGCGATATTGGGAGGGCACAAGTATGAGGATCACTGTAGCAAGTGCCAAAGCCAAGGTGGTCCACGTCACTGAAGGATATCCTTGCAGCATCAAGAAGAATGCAGCACAAAACGCCACAAACATAGTGATCACAGAAATAGAAAGAGTGAGAAGGCCAAATAGTAGCTTTATGGGCAAGCTGGTGAGAAAATCCCTCTCGGCATAACGCGAAGTGAGGATCCCAATGAAGATCAATACTGAACTTGAAGATGTGAAGAGTGCCAATGCATCTGCCACCACGAACGTAGTGAATGCTCTGTCTTTCATAAATATGGGTCTGCCTGTGTTCTGATCATTCCCTCCAGGAACAGTGAAAGCGGCCGCAAAAATGATAGTGATAATGAGAGTCCCCACAATCACAAAAGAACTCGCAGTGTCTTTGGCCCATTTCTCTGCATCCTTCACTAAATCCTTGTGGCTTTGTGCAAACACTTCCTTTGGCTTCTTCCCATCATCGTTTTCCTCTTCTTTACACTTACCATGCACGTTGTCCTCCACCGCCTGCAATATTATTCATGCTCCAATCATATTAAAAATATGTGATTAACACTAAATAATTAATGCTCAAACTGTATTTTTAGTCCCATAACTTTTGCTCAGGTATCAATTTGGTCCCATAACTTTTTTTGTTGCACTTTTGGTCCCATATCTTTGCAAGAAGTTGCAAATTTGTCACCTTTGGTCCCATATCTTTTGATAATGTTGCAGAATTGGCCTCATATTTTTGCAAAAAATTTCACTGACAGTCTCACCTGATCCAAATATATGGGACCAATTCTGCATCTGACTCAAAGATATGAGACCAATTCTGCAAATATCCCAAATATATGGGACCAAAAGTGCAACAAAAAAAAGTTATGGGACCAAATTGAGACCTTAGCAAAATTTATGGGACCAAAAGTGGATTTTAGCCATAATTAATTAATGAACAATTTAGAGTTGTGAGACCTTAAACCATTGGAGTTCTCTTTGCATTTGGAGGGCAGCACCGGATCTTTGATCAAGATCAGAGGAAGGCCCTAATGTTGCTGCCAGATGCAATAAGTTGTTTCCAAAGTCGTCTTTACTGCATGTGATTTTCTTCCTCCTTCCATTTAGCTCATGCATGAGTTCGAACACTTCCTGTCGGCGATGCAGGATTGCCAGTGCAAATATTCCTCTGTTATTCTGGTCAATCGATTCCCATAAGAGTTCCCGTTTGGAATTCTTCATGAGTTGTATGAACTCGATTATGCCGTTCTTGGCTGCCTGTAACATAGCATCGTATGCTGAAATCTCTCTTAGTTGTTCCGATGTGTCAGTGGATTTTACTCTTTCACACATGCAGCTCACAATTGTCAGAACTTGATTGTGTTCCAGCTTCCGTTGATAAATACGCTCGATTGCTGTCACAGTGGTCGTCAGTATTACAGATGAAAAAAAAATGGCCGAAGCTAATTAATTATATTGCTACATGATGGATAATTCATAATTTTGACTTCAAAGCTTTATAGTATTAAAAATCTAATTCATGATCGGACTTGGTTCTCACCAGGGCAATGACGACGTAAAGGATTTTGAAATATTCGCAACAGTTCGCCTAAATTAAAAGTCAAGACAGATACAAAAATATAAGTGTATTTCTTTGATGAGATAACATTATTATAAAAGGAATTATTAAGTTGTAAAGAAAATTAGAAGAAATAAATTATGATGTGATAATTGGACTGGTTAATTAATTTACTTTCATAATTTATAAAACATCACGTCATAATCTATTTCAACGTAACAGGATTGAATAGTCAAAGCCATCCAAGGGTGTTGAACTAGCTGTTGTATAAGACCATGCACAACTCACCTAAAATCTTTAGAGGGGCTAACTTTGAGAGCATTCGAAGCAATTTTCCTGATAAACCATTAGAAAATGAAGGTACTACTCAGTAAAGGATTAATTTTGGTGATTAATATAGAAATAAGAAAAGGCGTCCATGGATGGGTGGGAACCAAATTAAAGGTGGAGGCGAATTGAACCTGGTGAGATCTTTTTCTTTGGTTCGATTAGATCTACAGATGATGATGAGAATGATGATATGATCTTGATGGTAATGTAGGGATGTGACTTATCTTGGCTTGTGGCTCTGAGATCTGTAAAAGAAATAAATATATATAATTAACATTGCTTTAGCACTTAGTAGCTAGGGATTATATATTGCAGAGACAGAATGAAAGAATGAATGAGATACTTTTATAGATCCAGCGCTGCAGCCACCATCGAAATTGGGATCCGCTAGGGAAGGCAGAAGGCATTTGAGCTAATGCTTGTAAGGGCGGCACATCGAATTCTGGATGCTTCAGCGGCAATCTTCGGCAACGAGTTTGGATCAAGTCCAATGCGATATCAAATATTTCACTGCGTATGCATTTAAGGAAGAGGAGAGCGGCGTAGTGATAATTGTCAGCTTCCAACACAGGAAGTAGCGTTTGCTGGTAAAGAAATGAAGTGAGATCCTTGTGGCCCATATCAGCAGCCATCACTACTGGGATTAGGTCCTTATGAATGCCCTTACTGGCTTTCTTCCCCAACAAATTAGGATCACCTTTTTGGGGATCAATCAACATCTCAGCTATTTTCTTATCGCCAGTGAAAGCAGCAGTGAGAGCTAAAGCAGTATAGCCATCGTCGTCTTCCCTTTCAAGCACTCTTTTGGGGCCTCTGTTCAACAGAAAGCTCACAATCTCCTCATTCCCGCCAATAACTGCCACGTGAATCACGTTGCTGTTGCCTGAAAACAGATCAGAAGATGCCTTGGGAACACCTTCGAAGCATGACTTCACTGCCTTCACATCGCCTCTTTCCACGCACTCCACTAAGTGCCTTCGTTGCTTCTCTTCCGCCTTCCCGCCACCACCTGTCTCACACTCATCTTCCCTTAATTCATTCTTCAAAAGGTTAAAATGCACTTTTGGTCCCATAACGTTTGCTCAAGTCTCAATTTGGTCATATAATTTTTTGTTGTTGCACTTTTGATCAGGTATCTTTGCAAAAAGTTTCATATTTCATCTCGTATTACTTTAGTCTCATATCTTTCGATCAAATTGCGGAATTGGTCTCATATTTTTACAGAAAGTTTTACCATCAGTCTAACATCATCTAAATATTTAAAACTAATTCTACAACTTAACCAAAAGATGAGACCAATTCTGCAACCTGACCCAAAGTGCAACACAGAACCAAATCTACAAATTGAGCAAAAGATACGAGACCAAAAGTGCAACAAAAAAATTATAGGACTAAATTGAGACCTGAGTAAAAGTTATGGGATCAAAAGTGTACTTTGGCCTTCTTCAAAATTACTCTGGCCTTGTCTGGGCCTCAGGCCC